>NDGM011187748.1:0-13285 GCA_002564305.1 Octomys mimax
CCATGCAGTCCCCAAAAGAGCAGGTAGCCTTGAGGCATAGATAGGGAGCTTGTGCCACATCTACGAGGCCATGATGGGGTGGCGGGGGCATTTCTGTACTAGTTGAAGCAAAGGAGGAGTAACGTGGCAAATATCACATGCTAAGTAAGGCACCATGTTTGTGAGGTCCCCTAAAAGGGGGCCCTTACAACTTCTTTTCAAGTTGTAAAGGTTTATGAAGGTAAAACCTCATCTTATCTTCCGCCAGGCAATGGGAGTAGAAGACATCAGCAGATATGCTTTTCGAATCTCAGTCACTTGAGGTTTTCCTGGTCTCATTCTCAACAAACCTCATCTCTCCATATATTCACACATTTGAATTTGAGATAAAAAACTTGAAAATTAAGGAAGATACACACACACACACACACACACACACACACAGCATCACACCATAATGGACCTTGAATGCAGGATCTTCATGCTGAGCTCCATCTCCAGCCACTAAATCACCAAGTTGGCCACACTGGCTTGAATTTGTCATTTCCTGCCTCAGTCTCCCACAGTGCTGGTAATACAGGCATGCACCACTGTGCCAGAAAACCATTGAAGATTTATGCTGCTTAGTTTATATTAAAGCAAAATATCTTCATAGTTTTTCAATATATAAATTACCAAATGCATTTTGAATAAATGCAGTACAAAATACTCTTTCCAATTATAACAAGGGAATTTGGCTTTCAGTGCAAGTTGGCTGGTTAGCCAAAGTGGTGCTCTGAATTCAGAGAACATAGCACCACTGTCACTAAGCAGAAATCTTTGCTGAGTCACTGTACCTGCACTCCCTTTGCTGAGTCATCTGTCCCTGTTATGATTTGTATCTAATTGTATCCCCAAAATCTCATGCAGTCATGGGTAGGGACTTCTAGAGTTTGAGATTAACTCATGATCTACTGGGATTATGGGTCTTAGTACTGCTGGAATTATGGATGTGAGTGCTACACCCAGCCTGAGGGAGACAGAGAGACAGACTTCCTCTCTGTTGCCATTGTTGCTGCTACTCCTCTGTTTTGCTCTTGCTCTTTGCTGCCACCATGAACGGCTGCTCTCTTCCACATGCAGTTCTGCCTTGGAGTCAGCTGAATACAGACTGAAACCTCCAGGAACCATGAGCTATATAAACCTCACCTTCCTTCATCTTGAGTGTCGGGTATTTGTTCCAGCAGTGAGAGAGGAGTAACTGAGACCTCCCCACTGCCGTGGCTTGGGTTCTGAATGCCCCCACAGGTCTTGTGCTTGCTCTCCAGTGGTGCCGCTTGGAGGCATCAGAGGCAGCAGTCAGTGGGGCCTTGTGAGCCTGGGAGGCCTCTCCCCTCAAAACATAATTTTAGCTTAAACCTCCAGTATTGACTTTTTCATTGACTTAGTCAACCAATAGTTTCGTCAAGCTTTGAATTTGAAATTATGATTTGCTCAGCAATTTACGAAGCGTGTGTGTGGAGATAATGTCACACGAGTGTAATGTTCTCAGTTGCTGTTTAGCAGTAGGGTACGTTGTGTGCAGTCTTACAAAAACACATAAAACAGGGCCCTCTGCCCCACTCATATAAAGGGGGAAAATTTCCATTTTTACTTGAGAATTATGTTTGAGTTTTAAATTTAGGGTTAAAGTTTTCCAAGTCTTCTAGGAAGAAACAGAAAATCTAAGCAAAACAAAGACAATGTTCATAAAGGTGAGAAAATACAGTGACACAGCATTTCAAAGACTGAGGGATAATGCACTATGGATAGTGAACAATGTGTGTGTGTGTGTGTGTGTGTGTGTGAACTCTAGTGCATATACCGTAAGCACACTTGGCAGTAGCAGGAATAAATTTGAGCCCCTAATACGCCTTGAATGTTGTACTAAATCTGGATTTTAAAAGCACTGGAGAGCTCCAATCACACTTCAAACAAGGAAAAAGTAGCAGTGCGATATTTCCTTCTATAACGTTTCTGTTTAAATGGGATGGAATGAAAGGGAAAACCAATAAGGAGCGTAGTTTGCAGCAGGCAAAGGGTCCTCTCCTAGCAGAAAAGAGGAAATCAGTGGAAGAGTGAGAAAAATCAAGAGCTTACTGCCCCCACTTTGCAGACAATATATGACTTCAACTATCAGAAATTTCAATTCCAATAAATTAAACAGATACAGATAGGTCCAATGAAATATTTAATTATGCTATGAAAGTATACATTTCTCAAGAGAATAATAAATAGCATCAAATCCTGGTAAATAAGGATCCTAAATCTTTATTAAAATATATTTTATAGGACTTTATTATAAGCACCATAGGAATCTTCCAATCAAAATTAGATGCCTTCATTTGAAGTCTCACTTTCTATTTTCATGTTCTCTGGCAGAAATTCCCCAAGCTAAAAAAAAGTTTACAGAGATGAAAGGGGGAACGAAACAAGAGAAAAGAGAGTGGGTGATGGTGAAGTCCAACCCAGAAAGGCCGGCTTGTGGCATTCACAGAGAAAGGCAAATGCTCTCTCTCTGCTGCCTTCACCTCATCTAACCCACAGCGCCATCCCGCCCGCTCACATATGTGTATACTTGAGTTTTGAGCCATAAATCTTGCAAAGTCTGTCAACTGACAGCATAATAACATAAAAGGAGTGTCTGCAAGCAAGATGGTCTCAAGCCGTCGCTCATGACCCTGAACAAATCAGGGCCGGGTTCCCTTTGGAGGGTAGAGTCTTCCCTTTAATCACTTAACTGGATAGATTGATGTGACACTTACAAAATAAAATAAGAGGTCTCTGTTTTCCAGCTATATACTGGTCTCATTTACTCTTTGCCTAACGATTAAGTTGGGCTTTTCATATCTGGAGACTTAATCAATGTATAAACGAGGGGCATTTGATAATGCAACCTTTTCTGCTCGTATTAGTCATTCACAAGGAAGGCAACCCTTTCCAGCTTTCTACCTGGTAATCATTGAGGAGCATTCAAATCACAGCATAGAGAGGTTAAAGGCTAAGGCAGTGGTTATCAATCTTGGCTGTACAGAAAGAAAACATCAGTTTTGGAGTTCTTTTGTTGGTAAAGAGGGACACTAATATTTCAATACAAATGCTTGGGCACTAAATGAAACTAAAACAAAAACAAACAAAAAAAAATGGAATTTTTAGGTGTCTCGTCCAAGCATGTTAAAAACCATTCACTATAGATACTGATGCTCAGTCATAATTAAAAGTAACTGAGTACAGCAGCACACACTTATTGTCTCAGCACTCACCACCAAGCCCACTGAATCAGAAATGGGACCCAAAAACCTAAATCTTGACAAGTTTTTAGATGAATTTAGATTTGTCACCATTTACAAAAGTCTAAAAAGGAATGCAGATGGTCACTTTGTTTTCCTACTGTTAATTGTATGTGACGTAATGATTACATGAAGAATTGGAAGGAGTCTCGGGGCTTTTCACTGAGACATATCAACTATTCTAGATATTCTGGAAGAAAGAGAATCGAAAGGGCCACAAAAAAATAAGAGCAAATAAACTTTGTCTTCTAAGAGTACATATCACTCCTTGCAGAAAGTAATCATTGAATACTTGTGTTAATGAGCTTCTCATTGCTACAATAAAATACCTAAGATTATACCTTAAAAAGAGGAAAGGTTTATTTCAAGACAGAGTATCCCTGTTGTCTGGGATATGTGGAGGCACAGTTTATCATGGTAGGAGCACCAGGTAGAAGAAGAGAATCGAAGTGTTATGTATTCACTTCATGGCTACATACATAACAGAAGAAGAATGAAAAGGGGCAGGGGTTCCAATATTCTCTTCAAAAATATGTCTTCAATGAACTGAAGACCTCTATCTATTTTTCACCTCTTAAAGCTCCTGTTATTTCTCAGCACACCACAAGCTGGGAACCCAAGCTTTGATCGCATGGAGATGGGACAGAGAAGTGCAAGTCCAAGTTGATTATATATGAGGATGTATTTGATTTTGTGTGTAGTTGACTTACACCCTTGTCAATACTCAGAAAGCTATCATTTCTCTAGTACACAAATTTCCAATTTCAGGTTATAGACAACAGCTAATTTGTGACAATCATTTGCTAACTAACAGACCAAAACTGTTGTTCTTGGCCATAATACACAGCACTTTACAGTACATTAGAGCAGCCAAGATTTTTTCCCCATCAATTTGGTTTAGATTTGGTGACTCAAGAATCACAGCACACTTTTTTACCTAACCTTGGATTGTGTCCTAAAGTACATGTCAGACCAAGGTAAGTTACAACTGTAACTGGTATTCATTGCATCTCTCTGTAGGTTAAGAGCTTATTACCACTATCTCATTTACCAGTATCTCATACTTTTCTTGTGAGTATGATTACAAAGGCTCTGTAGTCACCCCAGTTTCCAGCTGAGGAAAGTAAGGTAAGCTAGAGGTTAAGTAAGCAGCTTGTTTCAGATCGCATAGCCAGCTAGTAAATATCACCACTTGACTTCAGATCCAGACAGGTTAATTCCAAAGCCACCTTTTATCCACTAGAATATGTGTCTCACCAAGGGTAGATAGTCAGAAAACCATATTAAAGACCCTAGAAAATGTTAATGTCATATTTGGTTAAATTCAATGTGATACTTTATTGTGCTGCTTTTTAAACCAAAGATGGATCATCACAAAGCTCAAAATAATCTAGACTCCAAAGTCCTTCTCTCCATAATTATCTTTCTTACATATCTTATACCCTGGAATTAATGGTATGACTCTATTTTTATATTTGAAGGTTAGTTTGATATTAATGGTCAGATTATGCTCAAGTCTCTAGTGTGTTCTGTGGGGGAACTTTATATATTATTCATCTAGATAATGGTGTACAATTTTAGCCTGAATGCTAAACAATAGGTCCTATTTTCATTATTCTGTTGAGACAATAAAATTAATAATACTCTGCAGGGTCAGTAGGCTCTTGTCAAACCACTCAGTGAGTCTTTCCCTTGCAAAAGAAACACTGCTATAATTGACCCAGGCTATGTTTTAATTTGTGTGGCCCAGTAAGATCCTTGCCAGGACATCAGATTAAAACTAATCTTAAATAGCTTTGCCATTTGTTTCAAAGATGAACACAGCACTTTAATTTTGCAAATGGTGTGTAGTTGCCACCATTCTCCAAGGCAGTCCAACCCTAGAGCAATAAAAGCGAAAACACTACCTTGAAAATTTATAGTAATGAGTGAACACCATCAACCGAGTTTCTATGTGGTTCAGAATTACAGTAACAGTTTATGGAAGACTTAGTTTCAACTATTCAGAGCCATCTTTAGAAAACAAGTCAGACAACAGATGATCACCTTCAAGTACGCAAGCAAGAGCTTGACAATATATGTATTTTAGATACAAATGCGTGTTGCAAATATTTATTTCCATATGGATTCATTTGTTCTTCTTTTGTCAGAATGTCATAAAATACAGAGTTGCTGGGAAGATGATCACATAGTGAAGCAACCCAAGAAGCAAGCATGTACAAGAGTCATTTAAACCTACAGCACAGCATTTATCAAGGGTATTGCCCAAAGGGGCAGCCCACACTCAGCTTCTCCCTATGGTCAGGACAGAACTGTGCCTGAATACTTACTCTGAAGAAGAGTGAGAAATACAGATTTTTATGTGACAGTTACTAACATCCAAAGTTGGTGATTACTTCAGAGATGATTGAGAAACAATTTGCAGGCCAGAGCTGGCACTTTAGTAACTGTTGTGAAAACTCTATGAAATTGTTTAAAAGGTTGTTTTCCTCATAAAAATCTTGTATGGAAAATAAATCTATGTGACTTTGTACCCATAATTTAACAGGATTGTCATATACTACCCTATTAAAAAATCACTATTACAATTAAAGAGGAGAAATAAAGAGTGAGATGAAATAATATTCCTAAGATCACTCAGCTAGTGTAACCATCTAAGTGTATCTATCTTCAGAACCCATCCTCTCACCCACTGAATCTATTGTTTAGAGGCACCAGATAGACACAGAATGTAGCCATTTGAAACAAAATTTAACAAACATCTATAAAATAAACAGTATTTGTCATCTACAGGAAAATGATGTGGAGAAATTATTTGTTAACATATAAATGATGTTAGAATGATTCAAAATCCAATTAAATATCCCAAATATAATCAAGGAATGTAAAATATAAGTTATTTAAACTGTGAGCTAAATATTTAACAATTCAGAACTCTCTTTATAGAAGTGAACAGGGTCTGGAAAGTCAAATCATCAAAAGGGAATAATAGTTTCCTGTTAACGCTTTTCAAGGAAAAGGTACCCTGGTAACTTTCCTTGCCCATCAGCTGAGTTTGCTGATCTAAGTTAATGAGTTAATGAATTTCCTTCTCTAAGAAAGAAGAGGTATATTAAGCTTCATGGTGAGATGACACTGGTTAATCCATCTTCCTGCTTCCTCTCCCTCCATGCTTATGAGAAAACTCCTCAGAAACATATTAACAAGTTTATTAAGAAAACCTTTCTTGAGAAGAAAAACCTCTGAAGAGATTTCCAGTTATCCTGGTAATTCTTCTGTCCCCTGACACATACCTGCCTCTTTCACTACTGCCATAGTTTTGGATCTTAAATGTCAAAAAAAGAGTCATGTGTTAAAGGCCTTGTTCCTTGGATGGTGCTGCTGGGAGATGGTATAAGATTTTGAAGACTGGACTCAGTTGAAGGTTTTTGGTTAATGTTTCTCTTTTTCTTTCTCGTTCTACACCCTGTTCATAAAGTACATGCCCTATCAATTGTGCTGTAAGAGACCTAGAACCTTTAATTCTGTGAGTCAAAATAAACATTTTCACTATGAATAGATTGACTCAGACATTTGCTGTAGCAATGAACAGTTGAGTAGCACACACACACACATACACACAAATTAGTAAAACTATATCTATAGCAAAGTTCACTTAATAGGAATTAGTCTCCAGAAAGAGAATCCAATCATTCTTAGAAGAGCTACTACAAATATATTTCTAAATCTGAAATCTAAGAACTGAGACTGAACACACTTTCATCAACATCTTATTTACCTAAGTCTTTAAATGGACAGTTCCTTAAGAGTAATGGAATGTGTACTAAGGCCTTTTATAAGTGGCATTGTGTTTATCTATTTATTTATTTTTTTATTGCATAAGCAGGGATTGAACTCAGGCCCTTGTGCTTGCTAGGGAAGTGCTTATTCCACTGAGCCCTCTCCCCGGGCCCAGCATTGTGTTTTTTTAATCAATTCTCTAGAATTTGCATTTGATTTTCTCTTTCAATTTTTTCTCCAACCAAGATATTAAGGAATAAATATTTAAGCTACACAGAGGCCAAAAAATGTTTTCTTACAAATCATGAAATTCCTATCATTCAAAAGATATATGTAAAATTGCATAATTATAAATTATATAGCAATGTCACATCATACGTGTATTATTCTGTAGAATTTCACCTATTCCATATAGCAAAATTATGGAAAAATTTACATAGCAAATATGATGGCTATGATTTTACTAAAAATCTTTACTAAAAATTCTACTAAAAAAATTTTTTAGAATGATTTTACCACCATTCTAATTAGCTCCCTGGTGGTTCAGAGTGAGGAAGACATTGAGATACAAATCTGAAGTCTCCTTACTCTGAGATCTCTGGTGATGCTGATGGTGTGAGCATCTCATTTTGGAGTAATTTTAGCATTTAAAGAAAAGCACTTCTCCTATGGTATGTCTCTGCTCTAGGGGATTCCAAGAAGAATCCCCATATTCACCTTGAAAACTGACTTTATGACCTAATATTTCATTCAGGCTTGATTCTACTGAAAATGAAAATTAGATAACACCTACTCAGTTATGGTTCTGCTCTCATCTACAGTCTTGTAGGTTTGCTCAACTGGCCCCTGCCAATTATCCTGCCTCAGTTTACATTTGCTAAAGATGACTAAGATAAAATGAAGATATTTTAATTAATACTTAATAGTAAAATATAGCTAATAATTTCCAAAAACAATAGTCATGGATTCTATTCCTTTTCCCAATTCATACTTTTCTTTAATCCCTATCAAACTACCACCAACATACTGTTTTAATGTACACACCTCTACTTAGTCTGCATCATGAGTTAGTTTTATTTCAACTCCTTATGTCTTGCTTTTCTCCTGTTTGTGAGGACTTTCTTTACAGAATTATTGTGACAATTGAATAGTGTACCTCAGGTGAAAAACCAGGAAGAACATCCATGGACAAAGTTTTTGATTAAAATATATTCATTATTATTATTTCCCATTTAAAAATATATTGAATATTGTACTGAATTTTAGGATGCAAAGAAGTGAATGATTAAGATCTCTGTTTTCAGAGAACTGAAAATTCACTGAGAATAAACTATGAAATGGATATTTCCAACTCAAATAATGGCCTCCTATATAGCCCTTCTTAGAATGTGGCTGACATTTTCAAATGGGTATGTTTACAACTTTATATATGTCCATCCAACTTTCCTTTCTTCTTTCTTTTCTGTTGTGGTACTAGATTTGATATCAATGAAATACCACCTATTGACAATTAAGTTACAAGCCAGCTCCTGGTTACAAAACAATATGTGAAATAAGCTCCTTTGAATATTATAGTCCAAATAGTGGAGTTAATACTAATTAATTCAAGGTAAAGAGGTTTTAGAAGATAATAAGTCAAGCTCATATTCAATACTTTCCTAAAAGATAAAAGGACAATAGCAGACCACAATAAAAACAACTAAAAGGATAAGGCATACAATTTCAAGGGAAATATCTTTCTAAAATGCCCTGAAACAAGGAGGCCCATTTTCAGCTTTGAGCTTATTTAATAACATTAAGCAAAAGCACTTCAGTATCCACAAGAAAGACCAACAGCATAAATCAGACATCAGTCAACATATTTCAAGATCAAAGCTATAAAGCAGAATGATTTGTGGGAGCAACCTTATAGCTCTAATATATTATACTTCTTTTCTGAGAATATTTAAGGATATTAGTTATCCAAATTAGGATTTTGTTGTTGTTGATGGAGCCAAAAGGAAAAATATATGCTATTGAATTTTTTTTTCTCACCTACAGGATATTTTCAGTGAAAGCAAAATTTTTTCCAACATACCTTAATGATAGATTACTCACATAAATCTAATTCAATGGAAAAATATTAAATATATGGATTATAAGAAAAAATAATCTCCATGTAGTTAATTCTTACTGGCCATGGTTCATGGATAATAATTTGCACTAAATAATGAGATTTCTTCCATAAAGAAACTGAAAAACATATTCCAATATCAAACTTACAAGACAACTTTATAAGCATTTGGTTCAGTACAGGTATTTTAAGGGTCTATATACCCTTTTAGGAACATAGTCAGCCTAGTTTTTTAAAGTTCAAATAAAACTATATGCTACTTGTCTTAGGTACTTTAGTCTTTTATGGGACAAAACACCCATTACTGATCACATAAAGGAAGGGAGGTTTATTGTAGTTTACAGCCTGTCAAGAATTCAGTACATAGTCAACTGACTAAATTAGGAAGGGCCTGGAGAAAAAGTCTGGCAGAAGAAGGCTGCTCACATCATGGGGGTCAGGAAGCAGAGAACAAAGGGAGAAGCCAAGACCCGAAGAAGGAGTTGGACCCGTCCAGACTACCTCTGCCTCTAACCCCACCTCCTAACAACACAGTCAGCTGCTAAATTCATTAATAGGTGAATACTCTAAAGAATGTAACACTTAAATGGTCCCATCACCTTCCAAAAGCTTTGCCATAAAGCACAGAAGAGTTTGGGATGGACACTGAAAATTTAAACCATAATTTTCCAACCCTGTCCCCCAAATAATCATGCATTTCCCATCTCTAAGAATCAGCAAGTTTCAACAGTTTCAACATTGATGAAAGGTTCAAGTACAAAGTACTTGCAATGATCCTCCTGCCTCAACCTCCAGAGTGCTGGGATTATAAGCATCCACCACCACACCCAGCATGCCTTCTGTTTTCTTATATTCAGCAGGAGCTTTTAAAATAAGATGAGAAACGACAAGATAGATAAATGTACAACTAGCAAATCAAATGGCATCTTGAATAAACTGTGTCAATTAGAAGGAAAACTTGCATAAAAATAAAAGCTTCAAGTTTGCCTAATTCTTTTGACAGTACGAACAACAAAGCTAAAGTTGTAATAAAAAGTTTCCACACATTTGTATGAGAATGAAACCTTGGAGAAATAACTACTGCACTAGATGATACAATCACTATTGATAAAGGTTCCAACCAAGAGTATTAAATTTAAATAATACTGATAAGTGCAAATTTATGGAGATGAGTTCAACAATCCATGCCATAAGCATGAGATAAAAAAGAAATGATTGCAAGGGGCTCTGATAAGGCAGACTGAATTCAACACAGGCAAACATATTAAGTACCTCAAAATAGTCAAGGTAGCTTTGAGGTGTGTTCATTAGGAAAGTCACTCCAAATAATGACAGTCATAGCTTCATTTCCGCAATGAGCAGAATAAGTGCAATGTTTGGGTTCTGATTAGAACACGTAAAGAAAGAGTGGATCCATAAGATGCAAACCCAGAAAGAAGAGTCTGTATGGTATATCACAGGGCTGAAGGATCTAGGAAAGAAATATTTCATTTAAACGCTTTCAGTTATTTGAAAGACTGTCCCATAAGAGGATTTATACTTATTCTCATCAGGTCCAGAAGGCACAATTAAATAGAATTACAGGAAGTTAGTTTTTTGGCTCAAAATGAGAAAATATATTATCCCACATTAAGCTATTTCATGGACTGCTTTGTAAAGCATATAGTTGCTACTTTCTGGGAAACTTCAAGAAAATCTCAATAATGATTTATTAATTTACTCAGTCAATCAATAAGCAAGCATTTATTGTTTTGCTACATTTTTGCAGAGAAGTATACAAGATATGATGAATCAAATGAAGAACAAAGTACATCAGAATTTACTAAATGCTCACTACAAGCTTGAACCCATGCTAGATACTTTCAAATACACTATAAAATCTCAATTCCCCCATACACGTATTATATAACTATCTTTACTGCAAACTCTTCTCTGTGTTGTAGCCAGAGGGATCTTCACAAAATAAAAATGTGTTCATGAAATCCCTTCCTTAAAAATGTTTAATCATTTCCCATTGCCCCCTGAGCAGACGTATCAAAACCTCCACCACTCTGGATCCCACACATTGCTCCCTCTTCTCCATTCCAATGATGCAGCCAGGTCTCAGGCCTCCTATATGCTGTCTTTCCTCTGACCACAGACTTTCCCCCATACTTTCTTGCACCTGAGAATGTTCTTTCCTTTCGTCACCTTGTTCATGCCTATATTTCCTCCAGATTTCAGCTAAAAATGCAAATTGTTAGAAATAAGCCCCCAAACTATTTAAAATACCTTACTGTTCCTCATAGTGCCAGGCAACCACTTCATAGCAGTTATATTGCTTGTGTTGTTATTTATTTGATATATGGCTCCCAAACTAGTCTAAAAGTTACAGAAAAGACAGATTGTGCCTGATTTTGTTTTAGGAAGCAATACAGCATAATGACTATGAGAATATGTTTCAAAATGAGATTATCTAGGCTTGATTTCCCATTTTGATCCTTATTCCCTGTGTGACTTCACAAGTGTTGAACTCCTGGATACTGTGATTTCCTGAGCCATAAAGAAGGTTAGCAATGAAATATTTTGTGGTGATTAAATGAGATAAAACATTTAAAGCACTGGGAATAAGGACCTGACATACAGGCATTTCATATTAAATGCTATCCAATATTAGTTTTACTTTTTTCCAATAGTCTCACGGAGCACCACATAAGGTCTGGCACATTAAAAGTACTCGATATTTGCTGAATAAATGAATGATGAAACTTAGAAGGAGAAGTTGTAAGAAAAGGATTTGGCTTCACACTCAAGACCATCATTGTCCAAGGGCTGACCAAATAGATTAGCGGATTAAAATGCCTGCAAGCAGATGCAGGGGCCAGGGGTTCGATCTCCAAGCCTGATATGCAAGCCCTGCCCCCAGGGCACCGTGAGATGGCAATTGAGACTGGTCATGGTGGCGCTCTTGGGAGGCTGTAAACAGGTGGATCATTATGAGTCCAATCTAGTAGTGAGACCCTGAACACCCTGTAGACCCTTCCTTAAAGAAATACAAAAAAAAAAATAAAAGACTGTCATTGTCTAAAGATTATGCACTTCTTATTATATATTATATAATTATCGTCAGTATACATTATTATATCACAATATTAACTAGATTACATAAGAAATACAAGAAGATGTGATGCACAGAGAGGAGTTCAGTTAATTAGATCAGAGTATCAGGCTGAATTTTATAATACATTTAACAATTACTGACATGGTACTGCATAGAAACAAAAACAGAAGGTGTTATTGACAAAAGAAACATAGGTACTAAGGTAGGAAAGTATTTGGGGAACCAGGAATAGTAGTAGTTGAGTGAAGACAAGTTTAATGGTTAAATCATAAAGGTAGGCCATGACTAAACACAGAAGAACCTACTAGCATGCTAGTAGGTTAGCATGCTAGTAGGTTAGCATGCTAGCATGCTCGTTGGGAGAAACCGGAAAGCCATTAGAGCCATTTTTCAAATTGTAACCTTTTGAAATTTTTTTTTTTATTATTTTTAACTTGTTCTAGAACAATTAGATGTTTCACTAGGCACAAGCAATCTTTGAGCTAATACTGAAATAAACGGTCCAAGACTGCCGAGACGATATCATCAAATCCAGAAGTGGCAATGGGAATAGAAAATAGAAAAACAAAACTAATCCCACCCCCAAGGTGATTCAGTGTTTTAACTATAGAATTCTGCACTGTCATTAAAATGAGCATGGGCCAGCCAGATAGCTCAGTGGACTAAAGCGCCTGCTTAAGCAGAGCCCATAGGCTGGGGTTTGATCCCCAGCATGCCATGCTGGCCCCACCAGTGGGACATGCTGAGATGGAGATTGAGACTGGGCATGGTGGCACGGGCCTGTAATCCCAAGGCTTGGAAGGCTGAACACAGGCGGATCATTAGGAGTCCAAGCTGCGTAGTAAGACTCTGCAAACATGCGCGTGCGCACACACACACACACTGAAAAAAAAAATAGTACATTTAATAGAAGATTATATGCCAAAACCTTATTTTTTGCAATAGTCTTGTATTTCTATACAAACTTATTTTCATTTAATAATATATTTATACATATGCATTAAT
>NDGM011187753.1:0-14410 GCA_002564305.1 Octomys mimax
TTTATATATATATATATATCTGTTTATAGTACATGCAGTTCAAACTATCTTGGGGAGGGGCATCAGAGATAGTACTACTTGGTTCTTTTTTAATTCTGCCCCTCCTTCCTCCACCTCTCTTGCTCCTCCTCTAATTCCACTTTCTTCATCTTCCTTCTTGATATTATGAATTTTGGATTATGTTTGCCACATATAATGTTTACATTCACCAAGATTATCTATGCAGCTTTTTTAAAAAAAATTCTGATTATTTCCTCTTCTGTTCCATTGCATGGACATCTTACCAGGGGAAATATAATGTTGATTGACTGAGTTTTTAAAAATGAAAACCTATGAAGTTATGTGGTAAAGGACATTTGCAGCAATTTAATTAAGATTAAGTATGTTTCTTAGATGCGTACTGCCTGTATATTAGATGCTAATGAGCTATTTGTTACAGTGACGAACATATTATTCAAATCAACTTTCTATTTAAATGGGACAGCACAAATAATGTCCATCACTTAAAATTGTATATGACAGATATATGAATATGATGTTGTGGGTTTGAAGATGTTTAGTCTCTCTGGGGCTATAGCAGAAAACTCAAACAGCAGAAAGAATATAAACTGGTTAGGAAGTGTGTATTTAATTACACCAAGTCCATAAAGAACAGAATTTACCTCCATCCCAGAATAAGTAACTTCGAACTTCGTGTTCACTTAGTTCGACTTCTACATTTCAATGATAATAAAATTGAAGACCAGAGAGGTTGTGGGATACAGCCAAACTCTCATAAAGATTTTGAGATACAGCTTAGATAGAAAACAAAAAAAAAAATATTTGAAAAATAATTATCTCTGCTATATTATTTTACAACTTTTAAACTGAAATAAAATTAATGGTTTTCTTCTGTTGAGCCATTCACCATCTCTTTCTTCTTAATGATTATATGAAAATTAGAAATTTGTATTTTTCATGTGTGTCGGCATGCCCCTCTTCTGTGGGAATGGTGATGGATTTTGCTAAGCAGCAATTCCCTTAGCTTTCATAATAGTTACTGTATGAAGCAGCAAGTGATATAATTCTCTTCCCTAAGATGCCAGAACAAGACTTCTTTTTTTTTTTTTTTTTCAGAGCAAGACTTTTGCGGATAGGTTTTTGGTTGAATTTTTGCTCCTGATGATAAGAGAAGCGTATTTCCTCAGTCTGAGTATGTCATTCATTTTCATCATTTCTGGATCAAAATATCCCACATCTACAACTTAAAGAAAGAGTGTATTATTTAGGTTCATGGTAGCCGTTCATAGTTAGCCAGCTCCCAGGCAGGAAGGCATGGTGCATGCGTAGCTGCTAACATCATGGCACTCAGGAAGCGGACAGAGAAAAGAAGATTCAAAGGGGGAGAGAAGGCCTTCCGGGTCATTGTGACTCCCCTCTTCTGGGCAGACTGCTCCTCCTAATAACAGTTCACCTCTATGCCTTCATAATTCAATCCCCCTCAAAAACCACCACCTCTGAGTGCTGAGGTTTGTAGAAACATTTAGATGAAAACATAGCACTGTATTACAGCAGACAAAAGTGACAGAACCAGAAAAATACATGTGAAAATATTTATTGAAAGAACTGGCTTATGCAGCTGTGGGAGAGGATTAGGAAATAAAACTTCCATAGGAAAACCAATTAGGAAAGTGAACCCAGAGCGTCTCAGGCAGGGTTGACATTTTTCTTTCTTGGGGAGTCTTCCTCTCTATTCCGAAGTATTTTGGTGGAGTGGGATGGATCCTTTTCAAGATATTCAGGATCACTGGCTCAACATAGAATTAACTGACTGCAGGAGCTAATCCTATTTATTCACTAGTTCTCACAACACATAGGTCAGTCCTCCCGAAAAGCTCAGTACTGCTGCTTGGCCAGATTGGAATATAGACCTGACTGCCATACCTAAGGGAGAGAAACAGTCTTCCTGGGGTGTCCACCTGCCATGCTTGAATATTTACCAGACATCTTGTACTCAATGAGTTGATCAGAACACCACAGTGAAGATAGCAGGTAGAGATGAATAGCTCTGTGGCCTTGGAGCCACTGATTGGCACTGACATAACTAATATTGGAGCTACTTTTATAAAATTAAGCATCATTTCAGTTTAAATCTCTCAAGTCAGAACGTGGTGCTGTTTAAAGCTAATAATATCCTATCATACCTAACTGTAGGCCACCTGTTAAAAAAATCAATACAAATGAGAAAACAGAAAAATTGTTGAAAAATTACGATGTCCTTGCATTAATTTTTCTCTTGAACTTTGCCCAGAGATATACCAGGGTATGAAAGTAGTTTTTTTTTTTTTCCCCTAATTTGAAAACTTCAGCCTACTTTCTGGTCCTAATTGGCTTAATTGTAGTATTCCAGCATGCTTTGCAGCACGTTGTTTGATTAGTTAACACTGATTTGAGGTCTCTCATTAACTGCACATGCCCTCGGGATATGTTCATTAGCTAAGTCCAAAGGCCTCTTTTCAGCATGCAGTTTAAGTTTGAAGTTAAAAAGTAAAAGTTAGTAAGTTTAAAGTAAAAGTTTTGAAGTGTGTTAAACAAAAGTGACTGCATGCATCCTAGCAGGAGTTCACTGTAGATTTTGTGGCTCACCAAGGAGGAGAAATGTGCTGGATATCAGAACATCAACTCTCCACCATCCTTAGTGTAGACACAAAAGTGTTATAATGTCAAATTTGACTCAAGCATGCATTTAGAGCTACAAATATTGTATCCATGAGGAGATATGTCCTACTATAATGGTGGGATTTCTTTTCTACAAGGGACCGATTTATAGGAATAATAAAGCCTTTATTAATTAGCTGATGTACAGCCCACGCCCTATGGAAGTAGGCATGGGCCCAATTCTTTGTCCTCCTTTAGTTTATAGAGGTTCCGAGGTCACCATGGCTGGAATGTTGTGCCAACCTATGTACGCGGGGTCATAGCCCAGGCATTGAGATTTATGGCTACATATGGGCATATTGTCTGGCTCTTACAATATTTAATTGGTCCTGCTTCTTTCCTTATCCCTTCCATGTTTGTGAAGTTTTATCAAGTCATGGAAAAGAGTAGATGGAGGAGGGACAATTTAGTCAAGGCCAAAGGGAGAGACCTAGGTCAGCTTTCCCCCATTACTAGAGCATAGCAGGCAGGGATCAAACTGAGTTGATTTCTGCCTCAGTCTCTCCTACTTGAAAGGTGAATGGAATACTATGCTAGAGCTATTTTGGCTTAGGAAGCTGTCTTCTACATCCCCCCACCAGCATAATTTTTTTGAAAGAAATATAAATCCTGAAAGGAGGTAATGGCCTCTCCTTGGACTAAAACTCAAAATGGCAAAAACCATTTCAGATTAAGAAAAGAAAAGAAAGAGCTGCTAAGGGCCCCCACTCTGGCTTGACCTGATATCACTAAGCCTTTTCAACTATTTGTTCATGAAACAAAACAAAAGAGTTGGTAAAGGAATCCTAACTCAGACCTTAGGGCTATGAAAGTGCCCTGTAGTCTATCTGCCCAAAGACTGGACTATGTGGCAGTAGTGTGGCCATCATGCTTGCAGGCCACTGCAGCAGCTGCTGTACTGGTAAAGGGGTCTAACAAACTGACTCTGAGACAGAAATTGAATGTGTCTATCCAAGATGGTGGCTTAAGTCTTATCTTATATTCAGTGTTATCCTTTACCACTGTCAGATTGGCCTGTCTAATCATAACACATTTATTTAGAAAAACTGCAACTTTCAGGGAGCCCAATAGGTGAGGTTCTGCAGAGCTCAACACCTAGTCTCCAGGCCCAAAAGCATGTTCAGGGCTATAAAGACGGAAAGAGTGGCATTTCAAGTTTGTTGTATTCCTTTAAAGTCCTTTGTTATGTCTGCAGTTGCTACTTGAGGTTCATAATCCCAATGTCCTGTAGTCCCTCCAACACCAGCACCAAGAGTGGTGGCCTTCAAAAAAGGATTTCAAAAGAAGTGATCCTGGGGCCGGGGAGATGGCTCAGTGGAATAAGCGCTTCCCTGGCAAGTGCAAGGGCCTGAGTTCAATCCCCAGTTCTGAAAAAAAAGAAGAAGTGAGCCCATCCTGGCATGGGGTGTAACGTGACCACAGCAGGACCATCAGAAGCCTAAACACCCAGTTTGAACCTGAATCTTGGCACAGTTTCGGCAGGGTGCTACTTACGATACGATTTTGTCGTTCTATTTGGCCCAAAATTTGGGGCCAGTAAGCAGTATGTAGCTTCTTTTTTAGGCCCAGAACAGTGGAAAGGTTCTGGACTACTCTATCTGCGAAACAAGCTCATTATCTGATCTTATGTGATGGGGAGCCCATACTTGGGGAGGATCAGCTCCATCAATATTTTTATCACCTCTCTGAAGGTCTTAGTTTTGGTAGGCATGGCCTCTAACCATCCTGAGTAGATGCAAACAAGCGCCACATATACTTTTTGCCTTCAATTGCAGACTTGATCTCAGTAAAGTCCGCTTCAATGTCTTCAGAAGGGAGGGTTTCCTGGTGGTAGACAACTAGTTCATACTTTGAGCAAGAAACTGGATTGTTATTAGCACAGGTCACACATGTGCTGGCTCCTAAGTTGCACAGAGCCCAAAGCATGGATATATAAACAACAGTGACCAAGAAGTTCCACCACAGCTGTCTTGCCCAAAGGGGTCTTGTCATGTAGTTTCTGAATGACAAAATGTCCCCAAGTGTTCAGGCAAGTATGTTCTTTCTCCTGGAAGCATTTCCCAACCATTTTTTTTTTCTGATAGCCTTTTGGACTTGGCCCATGATAGCTCAATCTCAGAATACCTAGGTAGCTGAAGGAGTGGCACTACCATGACTTGTGTTTTTGGTAGCAAGTTTCCAGCAGCAGCCTACTTTGCTGCCAAATCAATGGCCCTATTGTCTTGGGCATCAATGAAATATCTTTTTAGATGTCCAGGCCAGTGTATCACTGCCATCTCAGTAGGCCACCGCACTGTGTGTAATAGGCTTAAGATCTCTCTTGTAAGTTTTTAACGTCTCTTCCTCCTGTGGTCAGGAGGTCTCTTTCCTGATAGATGGCACCATGTACATATAAAGAGGCAAACACATAGCTGGAGTCTGTAAAGACATTTGACCTCTTATCCTTTCCCAATTTTAAACCACCAGTGGGTGCGATTAGCTCTGCCTTTTGGGCTGAAGTTCCTGGAGGAAGTGCTCCTGACAGCACTGTCCATTCCACTCCTGCTCTCCTTACCCCATCTATTACCATACTATTTTCAGTGAAAAGTAGGACAAAGGTCCGTGTCTTAGAGTGGCATTGCCTACAGATCAGGTCTTGCAGAATAAACAGTCTTGGTGGTCTCTAAACTATCATGTTTTTGGAGTTCCAACGACATTGGCAGACGGGCAGCAGAGCTGATGCCCTGTACTCTTTTAAGAGTTGAATGTGAGTGCTCAAAGTGGGCTTTCTGGTGCTAGTCCATCTTAGTACCAGAGAGCCACTTTCCACCAGGGCACCGCAGCAGCATTTCTACCACATGGGGCATGAACACATGCAGTTTCTGTCCCAGAGTCAATTTGTCAGACTCCTTTACCAGTACCGCAGCTGCTGCAGTGGCCCACAAGCATGATGGCCATGCTGCCACCGCATAATCCAGTCTTTTGGGCAGATAGGCTATAGGGCACTTTCACAGCCCTAAGGTCTGAGATAAGATTCCTCTTCCAACACTTTTTTGTTTGTTTGTTTGTTTGTTTGTTTCATGAGCAAATAGTTGAAAAGGCTTAGTGATATCAGGTAAAGCCAGAGGCAGGGCCCCTTAGCAACTCTTTTTTTATTATCAATCTCAAATACTTTTTGAGTTTCAGTCCAAAGGAAGGCCACTACCTCTTTTCAGGGCTTTATACAAGGGTTTAGCAATAGAAGCAAATTTGTCACCCACAGATGGCAACAAACCACCATTCCCAGGAACTCCCATGACTCTTTTTTGAGCGCTCGGCTCCTCTAGCCCTTGAATAGCTTGAGTTTGGAAGTTTGAAAGAGCATGTGTTCCCCCCTCCAGGGTGAGCCCAAGAAATTTCACAGTTTGAACACATATTTGAGACTTTTTCTTAGAGACCTTATACCCCTTATCTTGTAACAGCTCCAGTAGGCTTTCGTCCTTTCTTTACATAAATCCAGGTCTTGGTGGCCAACATCAGATCATCTATATATTGCAAGAGAAAAAAGTCAGGATTATTTTTTACCAAAAGGAACCAAATCTTTTGATAAGGCTTTTTTTCCAAAAATAGTAGGTAAATTTTAAATCCTTGGGAAGTCATGTCCACTTCAAGTGGCACTTGTGTATCCCTTCTGAGTCTCCCTGTTTAAAGGCAAACAGGTCCTGGGAAGACACTGACTAGGTAATATAAAATAATGTATCCTTAAATCTAACACAGCATACATGATCCAATTAGGTAGGAGCACACTTAAGTACCTTAAAATATAGAGACCTGTTATTTCTCATCAACCGTATACATTTTAGTAGATAAATCCCTGTAGAATGTTAACAGACAACTGTTATACTTTTACAGAGTTTATAACCAATAGTTATACATAGCAGTGTAACATAGCAGACAGGATGAAATTTCCATTTTAGTGAGCATACATATTGCATGAGTTTTTGTTAGAAAATTATAATTTGATTGATGACATGCTAGCTTAATATAAATTTTTGTTACAGATATTTGAAGCATATAAGAAAGACATATGTTAAACCTGATGAAAATATCATTAAGCAGTATCAGCTTTACATTTTATAATACTGCACAGTTGGAGAGCCTGAATTCATTCAACAAATTATAATGTAGGAGACAATAGTCCTTAACTTGATATTTCAAGGCTCAAATAAAAGAGGAACACCTGTTCATGAAATGACATATAAATACAAACAAATACATGGAACACACAAATGACCGTTTTTAGAAAGTCAGAGTGCAATCAAATACACTTTTAGCAGGATTAAATTATAATAACCTTCTAAGTTTGTAATTATAAAAAAATGGAGGAAGTTCTAAGAAAGAACTTGAACTTGTCAGAACTTCTCATAGCTCAATTAGTAGTGATATCTTATAAGAAGAATTTGAAAAATGCAAACCCCTCTTATGTATACTTAATACAGTTCAGCATTTTAATATCTGCAACTTTCTGTTTAGAGAGACTTTTCGAAGTTAATAGCCTGTATGTCCCTTGGGTATTATCTCAAATTAGTTGGCCATGTATATCTCATCAATGTTATTACTGGGGGAACTGTTGACACAGTTTTATCAGAGTTTCAAGTCTTATAGGCTTTTTTTTTCTCTTTCCCTCATACATTGACAGCTAAAATTCCAGGGCTGAGATTTAGACAGAGGCACTTTACCTCATAAATCTGAAACTTCTGATTTCAGCATGAACACTTTCTTGAAACTTCCTCTGATTCCATCATAAACACTCTTTTCTTTTCCTCTCTCACAGCTTTGGACATTTTCTCTTGAGATGTCCCTTCTCTTTGTTTTATAGGCTGCCAGTATCATTTTTTTTTCTTTCTACATTTTCATTCTGTATTCTCTTTACTAAGAAATACTTTCTGAATAACTCTGATTAACCGATACAAATTTATTCCTGCAGACGTTTCTAGCTTTGTAACTGTGGAGGATACCAGAGGAAGCACAGGCTGGAGTAGAGGATGTAGAATCTCCTCCTTGTAGCTACAACAGAGGGCCAGATACCAAGGAGGCTGGAGAGCAAGGAGAGGTGAGCAGCAAGCTCCCCCAGAAAGGGCAGGACAGTTAAGGGCCCGTGAGATGAGCTAGTGAGCGTGGTGGGCTGTTGTTATCCTGCTGTCAGCTCAACAACAAAGGGAGGGGAAGTAAGGAGAAAGAGAGAGCTCAGAAGGAGAGGTGAGAACAGCAGCGGGGCTCTAGCGGCTGAGGCTCCGTGGGGTGCCGCAGCACTCAGGCTGAGAAAACAGAAATCCCATAAGCACTCCCACTTGATTTACATAAGAAGCAAACCGCAAGGCTAACATAATTTTGAGTAACTATAACAAAGAAAAGCAACAGGGTCTGAGTTTTCCTGGGTTTTTAAACAAACTGGTTCAAATGACAAGAAAGAGAACAAGTAAGACATTTAGAACTCCCCAGTCCAGATAACTGATTAGATAGATGGCAATGTGAGAATGCAAGCACATTAGGAAGTCCAGGTACACTGGGAAAGACACAGAGCAAAAAATTCAGACAGAAAAATAAGTGGCCAACAACATCCTGGGAAAAAAGTTGCCTTCTTTTTCTTTTTTTCTTTCTTTTTTTTTTTTCTCTCCAACCTCTTTTCTCACAAATTTAAACTCTCAGCTGGATTTCAAGTCAAAACAAACACAGATTCACCCTCTGCAACAAAATTTTCATTCCTCTTGGTTTGAGAGAAAACAAATGCAGGAATAGTCATCTGTGAGAAAAATGAACCTCTTTCAGTCTCTCAGTCCTAGAGAAAGCAAAATGCCAAAGTCTTTCAGGAATGCCCATCTGAGAGATTGACATGAATCTTCCATGTCTGAAAGTGAAGGACTACAAACCAAACCAGCCTCAAGAGAGGACCAAAAGTCAGTGAGGTCTTACCTAGGTTGGAGAGGAGACTCTACTTCTTTCTATTCTGTGACGTTCCATCCCCCAGCCACTTTAGGACAGTTTGCTGAAAGCAGCTTTGGTGAACAGAACTGCCCAAGAGCTGCTTGCAGGCATGGAGACCAGGTGGACTTTTTGGCATGATTGTCTTGCATGTGGGAATCCTGGACGAACCCCAGTAATGTAAGGTTGAGATTTCTTACCCATGGGAGACCAAATTATAGAAATAACAGAGTGCTCATTAGTTAGCCAGTGTAAGATGTGCCCCCCAAGAATCTTCAGTTTATATAGCTCCCTAGCTTGCTACGGTGACTGGGCTGGAATATTGTGCCTACCTATGCACGCAGGGTCCTAGCCAAGGCAATGAGATTTATAGCTACCTATGGGCATATGGTCTGGTTATTACTTTATTTTTATTTTTATTTTTGGTATTTTAGGGAAGGGTCTACAAGGTGTTTAGTGTCTCGCTACTAGATTGGACTCATGGTGATCCTCCTGTTTACCCCTTCCCAAGAGCTGGGATTACAGGCATGCACCACCATACCATATCTCAATTGCCATCTCAGCATGCCTTGGGGACATGCCTGGCACTGCAGGCCTGGGGATTGAACCCCTGGCCCCTACACTTGCTTGCAGGCTCTTTAATCCACTGAGCTATTTGGCCGGCCCTTCTTACTTTATTTAATTGGTTCTGCTTCTTCCCTTATTTTTCCATGTTTTTAAAGTTTTAACAAGACAGATGAAGGAGTACAAGAAGAGACAATTTAGGCCAGGCCAAATGGGGAGACTTAGCTCAGCTTTCCCCCGTCACTAGGGCATAGCAGGCAGGGCTCAACTGAGTTGATTTCTGCCTCAGTCTCTCCTAAGTCAAAGGTCAATGTGATACTATGCTAGAGCTCTTTTGCTTAGCATGCTATCTCCTACGCTATAGGAATGTATCCAAGTGGACAGACTACTATGAAAGGAATTATCCAAAAGCATTAACAGTGATTTTCTCTGAGTATAAGAACTTTAATATTTCCCACCTTTATTCATTTTTAACAGGCTATACTATATATAATAGCAATTGATAGTATAATTTATAAATATTACTTAAAGGAAAAGTTATGATTGGAATTGATTGCATTAGCATATTGAAATCCCCAATAATTAAACTGGTGATTATTGGTGGATTTTTCAGATACTGGAGACATCTAGAAGGCAATCTTGAACCCATATTTTACTAGGTTAGTGACCTTGAGGCAGTTGCTAACCTTGAGTGATTTCACTGTTTTTATTTATAAAATTGAACAATAATACATTTTCCATAAAATTGTAGCAATATAATATACATTATCTAAATAAAGAGGATCTGACAGATAATAGACGTTCTTATTTCTCTTGTCTGTGTCATAAATGAGAAGGAATAGTATTAATTCTCTGAAAATTAAACACATAAAATCAAATATTTTAAGCATTAGTATAGAACCTTAATGTCATACATTTCTAAGGATACCAAAAGATACCCCTTCAAGTTAATCATATATATATATGTATATATATGCATATATATGTATATATATATGTATATATATGCATATATATGTATATATATATATTTTTTGGTTGGTACTTGGGATTGAACTCAGGACCTTGCATTTGCCAGGCATGTGCCTATTCTACTGAGCTATCTCTCCAGCCATAATCTCATATATTAGCTTATCTTTTATTAGTATATGTTTGCAATACATAATGCTTACGTTCTTGTGTGAACAGTTTGTTTCATTAACTTGTAAGAAGGTGAAGTAGTGGAAGGGTATGAGACAAAAGAGGAAAGAAGCCATTCTGATAAAAATAAAGCAGAGACAGTGAACTAAGACTTGGGACAGAAACACTAATTTCCTCATGTGATGTGGAGCACAGCCAACCCATTCCCAAGGCCCTAATTTCAAGGAAATTATAATGCAGGTTAGTTGGTTCCCTTGAAAGCCCAGTTTAAGGTAATCAGTGTCTAAAAGATCTGGACTAGAAAGCCTGAGCCCCAATTGGTTATTTTAAATCCCCAGATGCCCCAGTGGATTACCAGAGCATGTGCACCCACCCATCCCTTCTCAAAATGTTCCAGTTCTAGATGACACAAATAAGCCAAAGGCAATGGTACATGTCAGTCATGTACCATTGCTCTATGTCCCACATTCCTGCAGGACCAACATTAGCTAAGCAGTTCTACTTCTAGTCCTATAAGTTGGCTGTAGGTTGACCCACGTTGTCCCAACATTGTGACTTCCTGGTATAAATTACCCACTCAAGACTCCTCTTGGCACTTAAGAGCTATTCCTAGCTGGTCCCCAGTGAGCCTTTCATACTCTTAACCCCCTTTTACTTCTGGAATTTGTTTTTGATTGTAGGAGACACCAACTCAGGGCCTCAGATATCCAGCAGGTTGGAAGCTCTACGCCTCCTGTGTCAGAATCAGTTCAGGTACCTAACACACACTCAGTCTTTGGTATCCCTTTTTCCTTCTCCTTCCCCCTATTTCCTCCATTTCTTGAAATATTTATCTTCCTACCTCCATTTATCTATCATTTATTTTGATTTTATTTACAATTTGGTGGTTCTAAGAGAATTTGTGTGATAATTAAGCCTTGTGTGTCTAATTTATTTCACTTAACCATTGGTCTCAAGGTGCATCAGTTTTCCTATAAATGACTCAAATTAATTTTTCTCATGGTAAACTAATACTCTATGATGCACAAAGATCACATTGTCTTCATCTGTTATCTGTTGATGAATGTATAGAGTGTTTCTAAGATTTAAACACTATGAATTGTATTTCTACAAACATGATTATGTATATATCACTATTATGTGATATCTTTTACTCTTTTAGGGCGATGACTAGAAGGGGAATATCTAGGTCTCATAAAATTCTTAGTTTTTGTTCTTTGAAGAATCTCCATACTGATTTATAATAAAAGATGTCTACAATTATCACTTTTTTCTCCTCTCAAAGCACAACACCATTTACTTTCAGAAACATATTTGCAAAGTCCTAGGAAATGGGTCCACTATAGCTAGGAACCTCCCTGGATTATCCATTACCATGAGCTAAGAGGTCAACAGCCAGGTCCTGTGAACATCTACAATTTGTGTTTGTCCAATTTTGCCTATATGAATAAGAAAAAAGAAATGCCAAATCCTGAAAGGAAAACAAAATGAAGATAAAAATCAACCAGTTCTCTAGATATTTATTCAGCAGGATAACCTGTCATGCAGAAAGCCTTATATACATCAAGACAAGAATGTACACAACCATATTTCCCTTCCTACAAAATGGTAAGAGAACCAGACACCCCTTCATTCCTTCCTCTCTTCTTTCCTTCTAGGCAGAGCCCCTATAATTGTAATCATCAATGCTGACATAAAATCTCTACATCTCTCCATGGAATGACATTCATGCTTGGTTTTGAGCCACTTTCTTCAGGTATGACACTGCTGGAGGACCTTATGTCATGGCCTCCTGTTGTCAACCCCAAGGCCAGCTGTGTCACACAGTACTGAGCTGGTGACCACTGAAGTATTTACAAATCTGTCAGTGATGACCCTGCTCCCATTTGATTTGAAGGACATGCTTATGTGCATAAAATAACAATAATATTATCAAATATGTTTTAGCAGGGTAGAGTAGAAATAGAAAGGACAACTGAAAACACCATGTTTAGGGTACAATATGGTGAATCTTTCATAAATTCGGCTTAGTGGTGATTTTTTCCTGCAATGCATATAACATTACCAAGTTCTTAAGAGAGTGGGGCCAAAATAAAAGGATTTGAAAAGAGCTCCACATGGAAGGCAGTTAGTGCAGGCTGGATTTTCTCTCCTTTTCATTTCTTGGAATTTGTTGAGCTCATGCATATGGGTGTGCACATGCACACTCACATATACACATATGTGTGCAAGTATAGATGCTTTACAGTTGCCTCATGTGCACACTTGTACGTGCACATACATAAACAAACACATATTTGCACATTTTTATGTGTCATATTTTAGGATTTTATGTATGTTTATTTGGAAACTCCCTAAACGAAGTTTCTTAAAAGCCTTGGAATACCAAACTAAGGAGCAGGCGGTAGAGCATGTGTCCTGAGGTTAAATGTTTGAGAAAATAACATGCAACTCATATTTTGTAGATGAAGAATGCTGAATATTGGCAGTTTGATATGGTTTAACAGAACATAAAGCTCAGATATCTGTTTTTTGGAGAAAGCTGTGAGTCAGGGAAAAGACATACTTTTCTACAAATTGTCTACACTTTCAGAGAGAAAGATAGGAAAACAGATATTGTTAGGAGTAGAATAATGCCCTAGCCACAGGGTGTTATTTAGCATCTATCAGGCCAAATACAAGATACTTGATATTTCAAGTTAAAATTAAAGGCAAAAATCTACCCCAATCCCAACTCAAATAATGAATTCAGTTTTTTAAAAAATGTTTTATTTCTTTATATATTTGGTACGCAGTCTCACTACACTGCTCAGATCCATAGAGATCTTCCTGTCTCAGCCTCCCCAGTGCTGGGATTATAGGCATGCACCACCACGCCCAGTTTGAGTGGCCAGCACACAGTGCCTGGGGGTCCAGGGCTGGCACAGCATGCAGTACCAGGGACTGAACATGGTTTCTTGTTCTTGTCGGGATGGAGCTTAGACCACCGAGCTATCATCTCAGTCCCATGAATTCTAATTTTAAGGGAGCAAATGAAAATGACTTGATTCTTACCAGCAGTTGCTTTAATTACTTTTATTCATTGTGATCTACCTTTGATCAAACAGTATGTATTTTTTGGATGTGAAATTTCACCATGATTTTCCTTTCTCCATGAATAATCTTTCTCCTGTCAGGACAGGGACTTTATTAAGGTACAGTGATTACGGCCTGGTGCTTCATTCCAGTCAAGCTGTGCACTCTGATTTCTAGAAAACAAGGTGTGCTTCAGCAGCAAAGTGCGATTATTCGTTGAACTGCTTATATTGTCAACAGAATCACGCCGACGGCTTTTGTTTGGTACAAAAAGCTGAGATCCTCGATGCATTAAGTACAAATTATGACAAGCTTAAACACCGTGTCTGACACTTCCAGCTAATGAGGAAATCTGTCAGAAGAAGCAGTTTTCCATGCTGAGAATGTATTGTACTGGATTGGATGTAACAAAGGTTTTGTTCTCTGAAAAATCTGCACTACTCTTGCACTTGCTAGAATGTGGACAATTATCTTAACCCTTTCTTGCCTTCTTTTTTTAACTAAAGAAGTGGATGCCGTGTGACAAGATCATAGTAGAATATACAAATAGCAAAGGTCAATATGATTGTTTTGTTCTATCAGAAAGCTATAAGTAATTACTTCATGGCAGGTGCTGTGTCTATCTCTAGAGGAGGCTTTACATGCAAAGAGGAAAACACTAAGGAGTAATTTCTCCTCAAAGGGCTTAGGGCTGGTGAAATAGGGAGCATTGATCCAATCTACTTATGTGTTAGGTGCTCTGCTAACGACTTTGCTCACATAGGCCGGTCAAATAGCTCAGCAGACTAAAGAACCTGCAAGCAGGTGCAGAGGTGGGCAGTTTGATGCCCAATCCTGCAGTGCCAGCCCCACCCTTGGAGCACACTGAGAGGGCAATTGAGACTGGGTTTGGTGGTGCATGCCTGTAATCCCAGCTCCTGGGAAGCTGTACACAGGTGGATCACTATGAATCTGATCTAGTAGTGAGACTCTGAACACCCTGTAGACCCTTCCC
>NDGM011187754.1:0-17928 GCA_002564305.1 Octomys mimax
CGTGCTGCATGCATCACTCTTGCTGGCAGTGGCTGCTTTTGTTGTTTCCTCTGCCTTCACTAGTTTTGGGAGAAGCCGCACCAGGGGCTACAAGCGGAGCGCCCCACCTTAAGTTGGAATCAGAGAATTGTTTTCCATCTTCATTGTACCTGGCTCTCTGGCAGCTTACTCTCTCTGTCTCCAGCTCAGCTGCTGTTCTGTTGTTTGCCTTGACTCTTTCCTCACGTCCTGCCTCTGCCTTTCTGACCTGTGCATTCCTCATAAGCCTAACCCAGATCTCTGGCCCGCCCCTTAATGGGTCAGTGCTCCCCCAGATTCTGTCCCTGTCTCCTTTCATCTGTTCATTTGTCATGTGACAGCCTAGAGTCCCAAACCCTCAATGTGATTACTGTGCTTATTGTGCCTGACCCTGTACAAAGGGTGACAGAAATGTAAGAATGCTTAAAATCGTTTTTAAAAAATGATTACAGTAAAAGGCACACGAATCCCCTTCAGAACATCTCCCTTTGTTGTAATGAGGTTGATCCATCATTTTGCCACTTACTGAAGCACTTTTGAAATCCTCTTTCCTGAGTGTCTTTATGAGGTGTGACAAAAAATGTGGAGAAGATTACTGCCGCGCGCCATCCAGCAGAAAGATAGGCTTGTAAAACCATGGTGCGCCTTCGCCCACCTCCTGCCCCAGCCCTGGTGCTGTGTGACTTCTGCTCCTCCCCTTAGCCAAAAAGATAGTGAAGGGAAAACACTTCGAATTGATAATAGGATCTCGAGGCAATCAGGACGGTACAACTAAGGACACTCCCATGAGAGGACTCCAAAGCCGCTTCAGAAAGGGGCAAGAGTGATGGGGGAAGTGTGTTTGAGGCGAAGGGGGAGGATTTTGAAGGGGACTCATGCCAATGTGTCTTTTGCTGTAATTTTGTTTCTTTAAATACAGACCATATTTTCAGTCACAACTCACAGCCCACGTTCCGATCTTGGCCTTCTCCATCTTCCCACCCGAGAAGTCCACAGACGCAATGGCACTCACCTGCCCTCCTCCAGCCTCCTCTCAGTGTCCAGCATGCCGCTCACGCCAGAACCGGGCAGCCAACAGGCTCCCCACCTCCTCCTCACCGTCGTGGGTCGTGCTCACCACCTCCTCCTACATCCTCGGGGCCCACATCTCCTTTATCTCCCTCATCCCCACCTGGGGGTCGGAGCCTCACAAACTGAACTGCGTTGCTATGCTTTGTTTACTGCCTCGCACCCCAGTGCTTGGGGACTTGGGGGTGCTAACACCAGGAATCTGGGGCTTGAGGTCTGGGGTTTGATGATTGATCAGGGACTTGCACCAGCGTACCGTCCGCCTGACTCCCTCACGCGGTGCCCCGCCGGAGGCGAGGAGGACAGGAGCACAGGGCATGTGTTCTGGGAGTAAACCGCGTTCTCAGGCCAGGTACAGCTAAGGAACGGTGCCTTAGACGCCTAGCTGGTGGCTGGGTTGATGAGAAGCCTCAGGACGGCGCCGGTGCTGGCTGAGCCGCAACTACGTGCCATGCCCAGTGGGCGGCGCTGTTCGCACATGGCAGCCCTCCTCCGGGAGCGGCCGCCCGTGAGGAGCAGGTCGCAGATTCCTGTCCCTCCTAGAGGAGGGCTGCCGTGGAGCCCGGCTCCCCAGCCCTTCCAGCTCGCTTCCCAGGGCCTTTTTGTACCTCCATGGTCGCTGTGTTCCCAGACTGTCTGTTCTCTGCCAGTATCCATAGAAACCGAATCTCCCATCCTTCTTAGCCTGTTCCCTGGCAGGGGAAACCTACTTAAATGACAGCCACGACGAGGACAAGCCACACCCCGGGGCAGGAGAGCTGCTCCGCGCCCTGGCCGTCAGACTTCAGCCTTTACTGATGTGGCTGGGGAGCCGGGGAGACAGGCCAGGTAAAATGCTGCATTTTGTTTTTGAAACCTTAAAAAGAGATGCTTCGATCCCGGGACTGCCTATCTCTGACAATCAGCTTTGTCCAATCCGAATAGCCTGACCGCCAATAAAGTCTCCTCCACAGTGGATAGGAGTTGGGTTTTGACATCTTTAATAACATATGTACACGTATGTGAGCCACTTAGCACGTGGCAGTGCCATCTTATTGTGCATGAGCCAGACATTAATCTTAGGCACCAGTGAACGAAATCTGCACTGCTCTAGAATATCCTTTCCTGTGCTGGAAATATCATGATCCCTTAGTCGGTTTTTTCCAGCTTCAAAATATGAGGCAAAGCCTCTGCTGCCATACTCAGATGCATTTGTTTCTGGAGTTTTGTTTTTGCAGACAAGGTCTTGCCATGTAGTTCGGGCTGGCCTTGAACTCAGTCACTAGGTAGTAAAGCTGGCCCTGCACTTGAGGCGATGCTCCTGCCTCAGCCTCCAGAATGCTGGAATTAGTCATGCCTGGCTGACACCCCCGTTCTTGAGAACCGTCCACAGCAGCACCCTGAGTCACCTGTGAGACACAGGGTCTTGCTAGTGACACAGACTGTTACCCACACAATGTTAGAATTCGAAATAACCTGGAAAAAACAAGCAAATGTCCAGGTTCCCCCTTCACAGAAGGTGAATGGCTTTAGCAGAGTCACAGCAATTGCAGCAGGAGGGGCAGGTCTAACGATAGTGAACTGAACTGCTAAACTCAAGTTCAAGCTCTTTTCTAACTTAAACATTTGCTTACTTTAAAATATCACAGCAGGGCCAGCCAAATAGCTCAGCAGATTAAAGCACCTGAAAGCAGGCGCAGGGGCCAGGGTTTCAATCCATCCCCAGGACACGCTGAGACAGCAATTGAGACTGGGCATGGCAGCACATGTCTGTAATCCCAGCTCTTGGGAGGCTGTAAACAGGCGGATCACTAGGAGTCAGATATAACAGTGAGACCCCGAACACCCTGTAGACCCTTCTCTAAAATACAAAAAATAAAAATAAATAAAATAAAATCTCACAGCAAAAGAGGTAAGAACTCTTCTTTTTTCACGTGACAAAAATAAGACAGAAGTGAAGACTCTCTCAGGGCCACAGGGTAGGTGACTCAGAGTTTGAAGCCCAACTGTTCAACCCCATATCTCAGTCTCCTGTGACTGCGTGCCTTTGTGAGGATTGAGTTTGTTTGGGCTACTAAGCATTTAACCCAGGAAACACTTTCATTTTTGAGGTAGGTAGGGTCTTATTGTTGTCCAGGATGAGGTGAGGATGATTTTTTAAATGTATGTTGAGATCTCTGGTTTAATGTTTTGGTTTAGCTTTTTCTCTTTGTTTTAAACTTCTACAGAGCAATATTTACAGGAAAACAAAAACAAATCCACCAACTGAACCGATTGCATGAAAACATCCAGGATAAACCTCCCCCTTGAGGAGAAAGTTATTTCAATAGCATCTTTTGCATTTTCTCCTCTTGGTCTGGTTGCTGGGGGACACAGAGCAAGGGACTCTGCCCTTACAGTGTGCTGGGGTGGGCAAGGCATGCTGGGAACCAGACCACGTGCTGTGTGCACAATATCCCTCCAAAGGTGAGAAAGAAGACAGGTACAGGCAGCTGCCTACGAAGAGGAAAGCTGGACGGGCAGAAGAGAGTGCCCTGTACATTTCATGCCTCTGGCATCTGCAGCCATGTAAACAGATTATCTAATTATACACATGAAATTACAGACAAGCTTCCACTTGTCTCTGTATGTTGCAGGTGTGTTTAACTATGAAATCTACTTTTATGGGCTATTATGGGATTTTCATTTTCTCAAGTTACTGATACTTTTCATAAACATGTTTGTTAAAAAATCTGAGGACATGTAAGCACTCCTGACATAACTTGTATTTCTGTTTCTCACTTTTCTTTGGGGTTATTATTTTGAGTAGTAATTTTAGCGTGCAGTCTTCCAATTGCAGAAGAATTAGCCAATGTATAATAAGCCTAGAGACGGATGGTACCAGGCACTGTTACCAAAGCCGGCCTCAATGATGTCCCTAAAACTGGAGCAGGTACCCTGACTCTGCTCCTGGGCACAGGTGCTAAAAGCCAGCATAGTTGTAGCTTGTGCACCGGAGGCTTGGCGCTGGAGCCAGGCATCTGAGTTCCAAGCTGTCCCTTTCCCCTCCAACACTGCTGTGCTCTGTGGAGCTGTGGAGGACCACTTTTCAGTCACATGATGCTCAGTGACGGGTGTTCTGAGAAACATGCCTTTACGTGGCTGCGTCACTGCGTGAGCATCGCAGTGTGCTTACACCAACCCAGACGGCACAGCATGCTGCACACCTCGCAGATGCTGCTCGGCTGCAAAGCTGTGTGGCACACAGTGCACTGGCGCTGGAGGCTGTGGGCACATGTGAAGGCCGAGCCCTCAAGCAGCTAAGCGAAGAGAAGGCCAAGGAACGACGACTGGATGACAGGAACTTTTTAGCCCCCTTACAATCTTATGAAACCACCTTTGTCTGTGGTCTGCTGCTGACTCACGTCCTTAAGTGGTTCGTGGCTGGACATCCGTTCACAACTACACCCCAGCAACGTTTCTGATCTAGGGCCGGAGAAATGACAGCCACATGCTCCCACATGCACAGATCTCCACACAGGCCTAGTGCTTCCCTGGAAGGTGGGGAGCACACAGCAGCAGCCGCGGGAATCCCGGCAGGGTATGGGGAAGGACAGCCAGACGGGGAGCTTTCAATGTCCAAGGTGCTGGGGAAACTGCCTGCCCTGACCCATCACTGGCCATGAGGCTCAGAAAAGCCTCCCACTGTTATATTTAACCAGTGGTCAAGTGCTTCTGGAATTTCACCTTCCAGAAGAAGCAAAGATCTGCAGCCCCAGCTACTCAGGAGGCTGGGCAGGAGGACCCCAAACGCCAGGCTAGCCTAGGCAACCAAGTGACCTATCTCCAAGTAGAAAGGGCGGGGACATAATTCAGTGGTAGTATCCCTGGGTTCTTTAATCCCCAGGACGACCAAAGTAAAACAAAATAAAATTAGAATATGCAAACAAAAGAAAAAACACCATGGTGTCCACTTTAATTGGACACCATTAAAGAAAAACCAAAGGTTGTGTTTGAAAGCTTATCAAGTGACATACAACCCACAGAATGAAAGTTTCATAACTCGGACACCTGGAACACTTGTATTTAAAATAAAAAGACAAATGACCAATTAAAAATGGTCAAAGGCTCTGCAGTTTTCCTAAGCAGATAAATGGCAAACACATGAAAAGAGGCTTGATACATCAGCCACCAGGGGAACATAAGCCAAAGCCATAGGGAGCCACCTGCCACCTCGCCAAGATGACAGCTAAGTGTCAGCAAAGACAGACAGAACCCTTGCCCACCACTGGGGAGGACAGAACAGGGCCCCACACCGGAAATCAGCTTGGCAGTTCCTCAAAGGATTATAGCTGGGGCTGGGCAAATGGCTCGGTGGAATAAGCACTTCCCTGGCAAGCACAAGGGCCTGGGTTCAATCCCTAGTTCCGCAAAAAAAAAAAAAAAAAAAAAAAAAATTACAACTGCCAAGTGAATCGGCAGATCAACTCAAGGTATTAGTTTACCACAGAGCATTCGAGATATGTCCACATAAGACTTGTACACAAATGTTCATAGTACCATTATTTATAGTAGCCAAGAACAGAAACAGCCTGAACTCACCAACTGATAAGGCACGCCATCAGTATCATTCCATTTAATATATTACAATGCAAACAATACATGGGACAACATGGACAAACTTGAAACAAGAAGACTCATATTAAAAGAATGTATCTTTTTATTTATTTTGAAAAGGCTTAGGCTAACCAGTTGCCCAGGCTGGGCTTGAACCTGTGATCCTCCTGCCTCAACCTCCCACAGTGATGGAATAACAGGTATTGTATCACCATATCCAGATCAAATTGTCTTCAATGGTTAAGAAAATTTACATCTAAGGTAAAAATTTAAAAAATTGAACTCTATTATAACAAAGTAATTTCAGGTCAAGTTCACTATACAGAAACTGTACGCAATAGGTAAAACACTCAACAGCATAAGGTGTACACTCTGAGCTCTGTCTAGCTCCCCACGTGCCAGACTTCTTCAGGCTGAGCATCTGACACGCATGGACTAGTGTTCACTTCCTCCCACCAATTTGGCTGGAATCACAGTAGCAGCTCCAAAGTGGTCCCTCCCTGTGACCCTATTTGTTACATAACTGATGTGCACAAGACACTGATAACCAATTAATGGGCATGAATCATACTTTGTTGAAAGTATGAGTTTTTATGAAGTGGCAAATACAGGCAGGATATTAGCATAATACACCCATGGCTTTTACCAACTAGCTTCCTGGGCTGCAACTAGAAATGACATGTAGGTCTAAGAAGCAGTGGAGGAACCCAGCTGGCTGGGGGCGAGAGGGGGGCAATCTAGGGAGCCTCCGCAGGTGGCAGCGAAAAGCAAGCAGGGCAGTGGAGCACGGGAAGACAAGCAAGCCGGGAGGCCAAGGGCGTCTGCCTTTTCTTTTTTCTAACTAAAAAAGCCTCCTCCTGCCTTCCCTTCTCAGATCTTGGAAAGAATTAAGCAGAGGGCCCTCCTCCGTGGCAGTTACGGGACACCTCCCGCCAGCACCATCATTTCACAGGAAACAGACGCAGTGTGGGCACAAAAGTGCTCCAGAACTCCTGTCTTTGAGGAAACCACCTACTCCAATATAAACAAGAATGGGAGCTGATCAACGGGGTCAGTGAGCTCTGCCTCAGCCTTCCCAGTGAGACCTGTGCAGCGATTTTAAAACAGTAACAGAAGCTGACAGACAGGCCGAGCCCTGGGTCATGTTGCAAAGCCACAGCTCGGCCCTGGAGACTGTGCTTCACTTACTGTGTTTCTGAAACTCTGAAGCTGGGAACTCAACAGGTGAGTGGCCCCTTCCAAACCAGTCCTGGGACAGCCACCACCCGAGCCTGCCACCGGTGTCTCCTGCATCTGCCACAAGGCTCTCACAGGCAAGTGTCAGTCTTTCAGGGGCAGCCACTACAACCCAGAATCTGCTGCAGATCCTCAGACTGCCCCAACCTAAGCTGCCTTTGCACCCTGCTCACCCTGTCCTGCCTTCCCTCCCAGAAAGCCACGATGAAGGCTTTGGCAGTACTTCCCCCTTGCTCTGACTCCTACCAGGCCCCAGGTGGCCCCCATATGTAGCCTGTCCCTCTTCCTGGGAGCAGAGTGATAAACTCTTTTTAAAATATAAGTCAACCAGATGCTTGGCCTCACCAAACGTGGGAAATAATGAAACCTATCTTGCAGAACAGGCCCATTCCTGAAGCAAAGTCCTGATATGAGGTTCAAAACATTTGCACCTGAAGGTGCCCCAACTGTGGCCCAGGAAAAGGCCTGGGGGAGAGGGACTTTTAACTATAGGGAGACAGGGGCAAAAACCAAACAAGACAAGACTTGGAGACCCAGAAAGAATAAGAAAATTGTAAAGAATGCTGCCCAAAGGCAGGGTACAGAGTCCAGCCCCGGCTGGGCATTAGGATGAGGCTTGCCCCTGCTCAGCTGTCCAGCTCCTGCCTGATGCTGATACGCAGCGGGCAGATACGCAAAGGCTCAGGGGGCCTATTGTCCCGTGCACTCCCCACGTAGAAGTAGGGTCGCACCTCCCCAAAGCGGGCATGGAAGGTGTACAGGTGGCAGTGCCGCTCAGCATCATAGAAGGACAGTTCGCCCTCTTCACATTCCAGCTGCACACGTAGGCGGCGTGGGACGGCCAGGACCAGGGGGGATGTGGCTGGGTCTGAGGCCACACAGTGGTCCCCCTCTGCACCCTGGGTGCGGCACAGGTACCAGAAGCCGGAACGCATGTCGTGGTAGTTGCTGAGTGAGTGGCCTTCAGCACCCTCCTCAGACTGCACCCGCACCACGCCCACCCGCCAGCTCTGCAGCCCACCCACAGCCACCTCCCAGCTGTGGGAGCCCTTTGAAAAGGTGCAGGAGCCCAGCAGGCAGGGCGCCGAGGAGAAGCGCTCCGGGTTCTCCACCTGCACGTGGTAGCCATGGTTGGTGACGCTGGTGAGGTCATCAGCTACCGAGAGCCAGCCAGCTGCCGTGTTGGGGTCCAGGCTGAAGGGCACTGAGGGCAGAGAAGGAAAGTGACAGTCAGAAACAAGACACCCCCTGCTGTGCTGGCTGACCAACCACCTTTGTCCTACCCATCTGTGCATCAGGGTGCTGTTGGGCTGACAGGGTTATAGACTGGTCTGTGTCCTCATAAAGTCCTAAGGCCCAGTTCCTCTGAATATGACCTTATTTGGAACTAAATGGAATTAGGATGAACTCGGCTATAGTAGGGTGGGCCTTTAGTCCAACATGGCTATTCCAGGAAAAGTGGCAATGACACTGGAAGAATGGCATCATGTGACAGAGAGGCAGAGACTGAAGTGCTGCAGCCATGAACCAGACAGAGCCAAGCAATGCCAGCAGACCCCAGCAGCTAGAAGAGGTGAAAGGGCCTGTGGCCCTAAGCCACCGGGGTTGTGTGAATCCATTTCCGTCATTTTAAGCAATCCAATTTGTGTCCTTTGTGAAAGCAGGCAGAGGTACTAACAAAGGCAGGGACTCACTGTGTTCACAAGACTGCAGTATCTTAGAAAAAGCATGCTATTCCCCTCCCTGACACACCAGAACACAATGGCTGGAGGGGTGACCCTGCATGAGGTCCCTTATCATATATGTTATAGTTCGCAACTGGAAGGGGAGTGTTTGCTTTCTGAGGAGATGACAGAGGGTCAGGTCCTGTCCAGGAAAGAGCAGGCCAGAGGGCTGGGCAGTCAGGCAGGAGGGAGAGGGGTGCTGGGCATGCCTAAGAAAGGCTTGGGGGGAGGGGCAGCTGGGAGATACAGGGGAGCCTGGCTGGGGTCACCTGCCGCAGCTCTCACCAGATTCCACACACGTAATCATCTTCTTCCAGACACGGTACCGGAGGGAGTCAAGGTACTTGCAGATATCCACAAGCATGTCTGGCTGCACAGGCTCTGGTTCCATGGTGCAGAAGAGCCTGGGAAAGGAGGACTGGGCATGGTGTGCAGGGCTGGGGGTGGGCTGAGGACTTGTCCCCTTGCCTAGGCTCTTAAGTTCCTGGTCATCTTTCCCTAAACACTCCCCCCATTGGGCCTACTTGGTAGCCACACTACTTCAGGCCTTGGTCAGAAGGCTTATCCTACCTCAGCTATGAGAAATACAAACTGGGGGTTCCCCAAGAGGGCTACATCCTTGTGGACAGAAGCTACACATCTCTAGTCATAGGACATCTGAAGTAGAGGGAGCTGTACCAGCCTTTTCTGAATACCTCCAGTGACTGGGAATTTACTTCCACCCAAACCACTCTGGTCAGACTGGGACAGTCCTTCCTTATTCCTCCCAGGGAAACCAACAGTCATCAGCATCCTGAGGCTGTGTCCTGGGGCTGAGAGTGAGCAGGCCAGCCAAAAAAACCCCTCACTGTTGGCTGACCACTGAGAAACATGACCACGTGCGCACCTGTCCTCCCTGCACAGTGGATGGTGAGCCTCTACCTGGGGAACAACTTCCAGGCCAGTGCCCCGCTCTCTCCGGCTCCAGCAGCCGCTGCATCAGCTGCCCGGCCCTGGGGCCACTGCAGACTCTGCAGCACTGCTTTTCTGGCCTGTGCTTCCCCTCCCCTTCACAAGACCTGGCAACTTACCGGCGTTTTCGGCTCTTATGTTTCTGAAGGAGAAAGACACAGAGAAAGCGTGTGAGTTTTCTGACCACAGGAAAAATCATGCCTCATATGTTTACAAGTCAGTTTTAACACTATTACAATGTTAGTATCAAAGTGATCACAGATTGACTGTACTCTCTTCTGAAATCCCAAGTGACTTCTTTGCAGAAACAAAAACACTGACTGTAAAATTCATAAGGGGGCCGCAGAGAAAGCTCAGTGGTCTAATCACCTGCCTGGCCAGCGCAAGGAGCCGGGTTCAATCCCTGGTATCACATGCCATGCTGGCCCCACGCGGTACTGGGCACTGAAAGCAGGTGTGGTGGCCTACAACTACAATCCCAACACCGGGGAGGCTGAGACAGGAGGATCACTATGAGTCTGAGCTGTGTAGCAAGACCCTAGGCCAAACAAACAAACAAATCATTAAAAAATAAATCATTAAAAAATAATAATAAAAATCATGTAGAAATTCAAAGAATCAAGAATATCCAAAATAATTTTGAAAAAGACAAACAAAGTTGGATGTCTCATACTCACCAATAGTAATTAAGACAACATGGTCCTAACATGAAAACTAACACGCAGCCAGACAGCAGTAATCCCAGCTACTCAGAAGGCAGAGGCAGGAGGGTTACAGGTCAGAGGCTAGCCTGAGCAAGCCGGTGACACCATGTCTCAAAATAAAAAAATGAAAAGGGCAGGAAATGGAACTCAGCAGCAGGGTGCTTCTGGTATGAGACCTTATCTGGGTTCGGTACCAGGCCTACCTACCCCTAGAAAATCCCAAAATACATATAAATCAATGAATCAGAATTAAAAGTCCAGAAATAAACCCTTAAATTTATTGTCAATTATCTGTAAGAGGCCAAGATCATTCAATGGGAAAAAGAATCGTCTTTCAAAAAGAAAAAAAAAAAAAACTGGTGCTGGCAGAAGTAGATACTGACATACAACAGCATGAAGTTGGAGCCTGACTTCATATAAAGAATTAACTCGAAGTAGATAATCAGATAAAGAACTCTTACAAATGAGCAACAAAAAGCCCAATGAAGAAATGGACAAACACTTGGAACAGACATTTCTCCACAGAAGAGCTATAACTGGCCAATAAGTACATGAAAGGTACTCAGGATCATTAGTCCTTAGGAAACGCAAATTGAAAGCATACTAAAGTCCCACCTCACACTCAACAGATAAAAAAACAAAAAAACCCAAACAATGACAAAAACGTTGGCAAGAATATGGACAAAGTATTCAGTAAATCTATTCCTAGATATATATACCCAAGAGAAAGGAAAACAGATCTGTAAGAAAGTAGTACATGAATGTTTATTATCAATAAAACCCAAAAAATAAGGTAGGCATAGTGGCACCTGCCTGTAATGTCAACATATTAACAGGCTAAGGCAAGAAAATAGCAGGTTCGAGCCCATCTTGGGTAATTTAGTGAGACTCTTCTCAAAAACTTTTTTTTTTTTTTTTTTGGCGGAACTGGGAATTGAACGCAGGCCCTTGTGCTTGTCAGGGAAGCGCTTAGCCCACTGAGCCATCTCCCTGGCCCCTCAAGACTATTTTTTAAAAAGACTGAGGAATATGGCTCAATGTAAAGACCCTCGACTCAATGCCCAGTTTTAAAGAACAGAGACAGAGAGAGAGAAAGCAGAAACAATCCAAATGACCATCAATGTAACTAATAAAATATATAATGGAACATTCTTTGTTGCAACAAAGAAAGAAGTACTAATGGATGCTATAATATGGATAAAATCTAAAAACATGCTGAATGCAAGAAGCCAATTACCAAAGGTTACATATTACAAAATCCCATTTATGAGAAATGTTTAGTACAGGCAAATCTAGAAAGACGGCTGGCTGCCAGTAGCCGAGATGTGACTGCTGAAGGGCACAGACCTTTGTGAGGGTGAAGAAGCACTGTAAGACAGAACATTCTAATAGCTGCAATGGTAACACAGCTTGGTAGCATACTGAAAGTGGGTGGACTGTGTACTTTAAACAGGTGAATGAAGCCAGGATGGCTGTGTGCACTAGTAGTTCCAGCTACTCAACACACAAGGGAACGGGGCCGGGGAGATAGCTCAGTGGAATAAGTGCTTGTCTGGCAAGCACATGGTCCTCAGTTCAATCCCTGGAACCACCAAAAAAACAAAAAACAAAACACACACACACACACACACACAAACACCAAGGCAGAAAGATCTTTTGAACCCAAGAGTATGAAGCCAACATGAGTAACAAAGCAAAGGCCTTTTAAAAAATAAACTTAAAAAAACTAAATGAATTATATAGTACAGTATACAAACTGTATCGAAGTAACAACAACAACAAATAGTTAGAAGCCAAAGCATTCCTGGAAGCACCCTGGGTACTGGACAGGATGATATCCAGAACTGGTAAGGAACCCAACTTCAGTCCCATCCATCGGGCACTGTGAGGTCAGGGACATGGTGGTTTAAGGCTTTGTAGGAGGCAGACAACCCACAAAAACCCTAGCCAGAACGAAGCACCCTGCCTGATGGCTCTGGCCCTGCCTGCTCTGCTGCACACTCTGCTCTCCTAGAGAGACCTGCTCTCGGCAGGTGCAGTACACACCTTGGTAGTTTTCCTGACTGACTTACAAACCAGCTTTTGAGTTACAGAAACTTCTTTGTAAGTGGCAGTGACAAAACCAATAAATGAAAGAAAAAAATGATCTCAACACTATTAAAGAACAAAATCATCCTTTTAACAAAACACAAGGACATCATGTTTAAATAAAAACACTTCAGTAACTGTGTAACTTTCAAAGATTCCATTTTAAAAGACCAGCAAATAAATGAAAGTGAGGGCAGGAGAAAGGGGAAGAGATCAGTCTCAGGCCCTGCTCTAGCCTCTGACGCCAACAGCTTCTCCACTTCAGCTCTTCCAGCCGGGGTGTGCCATTCTTATGCCTGAGCCCTGAATGCAGCCGCTCACCATGAGAAAAGAGATGTCGTCCTCCTTCATTTCTGCCTGAAGCCGCTCGATCTCGTGGGCAAGCATCTCGGTCTCTTCCTCAAGCCGCTTCATCTTCTGGTCGGCCAGGAGCTGCTTCTGCCTGGCCTCATCGGTCATGGCGTCCAGGATGGCCTGCTCCTCATTCTGCAGGAACTCTCGGAGCTTCTCAAACTCTTCCCGGATGCGGCTTTGCAGCCAGGCCCCCTCTACCTGCAGCAAGGAGCAGAGGTCAGCTGTGGGACTCTCGGCTATCCCCAGCCAGTGACCGTCAGACTGCTTAAGAGCTCTAAGCTCTAAAGGAATCCTACATCTCTAGAGATAAAACAAATGTAATACTTGACAAGCATACACTTTTAAGTTCCAAGTGAGAAAGTTAAATAATTGGTTCTTTTTTTTGGTGGATCAGGGGATTGAACTGAGCCACTTGCGCTTGCCAGGCAAGCACTTGTTCTACTGAACCATCTCCCTGACCCCTAAATAATTGTTTGGATGGAGTTTTAAAAAGATGAAATCACTGCTTATAGGTGACACCATTAATCTGATCCCCTCTTCAACACAGAACGTTCTGTATCTCTTTTGGTTGTACAACAGCAAGAGAACACCTGCATCACAGAAATGAATTGTCGCTAAAGCAACATCTTTGTTTCAGTTTTTTAGACTGGGTCTCACTGGCCTTAACTGGCCTCAAATTTGCCATTCTGCCTCAACCAAGTGGTGGGACTAGAGGTTTATGCCACCACACTGTTTTCTTTCTTTCTTTCTTTCTTTTTTTTTTTAAATGTATTTAGTACCGGGTCTGCAAGGTCTACAGGGTCTCACTACACAGACTGGACTCTTAGTGATTCTCCTGTTTTCAGCCTCCAAAGCGCTGGGATTACAGGCACAGGCCACCACGCCCAAGCTCAATCACTGCCCAGTCTTAATCACAGTCTCAGATTTTTCTAAAATAATAGGCAGTATTTATCTTAACATGTATATGCCAAATCATAACCACAAAACGTTGAGGACGAAAACATACTGAGAAAAAGCAACTATTTTCTGAGAATGGAAGAGACATTTTTTAGTCTGAAACTGAGAAGGCTGAAAGACGGAGAAAACTGAATATAACTACAACGTCAAAAGTTTTATATAGAAAGACTATTAATAAAGCTTAGCATATACACATACTTCTAAGACAACCACTGGAAAAGCAATTCCAAACATAGGTTCTAGCTATGGAAAATCGTAATCTTATTTTTGGGATTAAAAGTCTAATATATATAGAATTCTGAAAAGATAATGAAAGAAAGATTCGCTGAAAAAATGAAAATAAGCCAAAAAAAAAAAGGAAAAATAGCTCAGGGAAAAAGAAAGAACTAGTAAAAATAACCACAACAAATTTATTTGAGAAACTTAAAAGTACAAAGGTATTCTTACAAATCTACTAGGAAAGAAGACCATTACTCCAAGACTTAAGAAGAACATAAATTGGGGTTGGAAGTATAGCTCAGTGGTAGAGCCCTTGCCTAGCATGTACAAAGCCCTATTCAATCCCCAGCAACCACAAAGTAGGGAGGGCATGAACTGGCACTTGCTAAGAAACTGGTACAGTATGTTCCCAAAATAAAAACCAGTCCCTTTCCCCAAGAATGTTCCTAAGTCGGATTCACTCATCAGTCCCACAAAGTGAGCCTTACACACCTCGGACACAATGCACGGCTTTGCGCTGCCTGCAGCCCCCTCCTCCTCACCGCAGCTTTTCCTCTTCCTTCTGGACATCCTGGCTCTGATTAGCACTGCACTACTACATGCCGTCACACTGTGCAGTAAGCACACAACAGTACAACTGTGACAAAGTCCAGAGACTCCTGAGCTGCTTCTGTCATGTGTTTGCATCTACTAATGTTCATAATGCGAGGTCCATTTGTATCTGTGAAAGTCTGCAACTCAAATGTTTGTAGGTAGGGGCCTTACTGTGCTATGAAAAGATGTATAAACTTAGCAATAATCAAAGAAACACAAAGGACAATAGGTAACATGCTGCAATTTTAGGCTACTAGGACTGCAAGTGTACGGGGTAGCCAGAGTAGGATCTCAGGTGATTCTATCTCAGGACGCAAAAGAACAAGGTGAGGCAGGAAAACTGAGCAAGTGGCAGGGCGACTGCTCCACTCTCCATCACCAATGGTCATCAGAGCCTCACAGCAAAGCAGTAAACACCAAGAGACCCAGGCTTCACCACTGACCTTTATTCACTGACTTCGACAGGAAAATCAACAATCAAGTTGGAATTCTAGAGGCTTCATGCCTCTCTCTACATCGCCTCAGAGACCTCCAGTGCCTGGGCTGGGCAGGTAACAGCCCTCCAGCCTAGTACCTGCCATCCATCCTGTCCACAGCCAGCCAGTTAAGTGGCTTTGGCCACAGAACAAGTCAAAGGGAAGATATGAAGTCCCATTTGTCCATGATGATGACTAGAAAAAAAATTCTAAAGTTAACTTCCAGCAATGGCCAAGTAGTGGTCTCATTCTTAGATAGGACTTCACTACATGTTTATAGGTCTGAAATATCACGGCAAAATAACTTACTGAAAAAGTACAAATTCCTTCTTAAGTCAGTCTGTTGGTCTCTGAGACACCAGAAATGTTGGATGGCTTCTGTTCAGTGCCTCTCTGTATTATCTTAGTTGAATGTGTAAACAAAAAATGCAGTAAAAAGAAACTGTCTTCTTTCCTTTTGAGGATTAGTTTGACAGAGGTTGTCTGGAGACAGGCTTAGATCTGAAAGTACACCTTCCATGGAGTCCTCCCACTCCATCCCTCAGCTTCAGGCAACCTTGTTTCTGACTATTTCCTCAGCTCTGACCTGGCACTTCCTGAAGTGACTGCTGTTAGTAACCGCTGCCCATCTGTACTCAGCCCAGCTGTGCAGATATACCTGATTCAGGCTGCTCAGTGCTGCCCTGGCTAGGGCCTCCTGTGCCCATACGTCCAAAGTCAAGCATTGGACTTGGAAAGAGCCTGGTTAACACCTGACCATGGAGTCTGCCTAAAGCCACAAGTTCATTTTTGGCCACTGTGTGCCTAGAACTTCAAGATACTGGTAATAAACTATGTGCCTACTGTCCTTATATTCAATTAAGAGGAGAACAAAACGGTAATGAAGTATCCTGGAGAACACACACCAAAGAGACATGACATCAAGTGAAAGAGAAGGGCTCTTGGGGGTAATCAAGGAACACTTCTCAGAAGGTACACAGGAGCTGAGATTTTAATGGCAAAGATGTTAGGATTGGACCCAGGGAACAGATTTGCCTCGTTTCAGAAACAGGCCAGGGTGGCTGGAATACAGCAATATATTTTTCCAAAAGATCACTCCCGTGCAGAGAAAGCAGGTGCAAGGGAAGCCAGATGAGCAGTGCAGTTTTGACCTGGCATATTTTGAAGATGGGACAAGATTGTTCATGGAGTAGACATGGGGGCCAAATGGAAATGCAGAATCACTAAGGAGTTCCAGGTCATCATCGGCCTGAGCACAAGTACAAGGCGATGCACACATACTGAAATGACTCTTAAGTCACAGTATAGAAAGCAAAAGTGGCTTTGTGGGGCACACCTGTGGCTGCTGGTGTGACTATGCTATGCAACTAAGATGAGCATCCTAGTCAGTGCCCAAGAGTTTGGCTCTACAAGGCCATCAGCACTAAGGATGCCAACTCTAAGTCAAAAGCTCTCCTGTGGGTGGCACTGGTCAAAGCCAGCGCCAAGCCTGCCTGCTTCTCCCCGGCTTCCCTGGGTATCCCTCCCCATTCAGCCAAGCCCACTCACCTGATTATGTTTGGCAATGTTCTCATAGGAACGCCGCATGGCCCAGAAAGCCTTGGCTTTCTCCCGCAACATGTGCTCCAGGTTCTTACACTTGGCCTGCATGGAGGAGGAGGAGGTGGGCAGGTTAGGACTAGAAGCTACAAAGGAGGGCAACACACATTTATAGCAGTAGCTCCACTTTGACATGAATATAGCAACAGCATTTACTGACCCCACTGAACCCAGTCCTGCCAAGCACTGCAGTCACAGCTGAATGGTAACTGTACTTCTGGCTTTGAACCATCCGTTTAATAGCATAAAGGGCCATTGGGGTTCCTTTAACCCAGCACCCTGCTGTTTGCTAGTATAGGTGAGACAGGGAGACAGGGCTGAGGAGGCAAAGGGGCCTGGTCTGACAGGATGGTCACAGGTCCAACAGAGAAGGGTATCCTGCTGAGGCCTAGGGCTAGCCCAGGCTGTGTGCCGGATCCCTGTAAAGACAACACGGCCACAGGCTCTTTGCAGTTTTTTAAACTGTGCTGGTTTGCAGGCATACGTAGGCCAGACAACAGGTGATTCAGTCATTTACCAGAGTGAAGACAATCACTGAGGCTTCATCTAAAAATGCCCCACCCTATCCTATCCTCTTCCAACTTCTAATATTGCTTAATCATGTGAAATACTTATATCAGCACATCTAAATGTTGGTTACCAGTTTTGTTTTTAAATTTCCATTGTTTCTGATATCCTTAGACTTCCTGAAGAGCCACCATGAATTTTAGGTTGGCTTCCTACCTTTTGTACCTGAGGACTTTCATTATCCTTGTGTATGCATCTCACACACACATGCGCACACACACACATTTTTTTTTTTTTTTTGAGAGAGGGTCTCACTATGTAGGTCAAGTTGGCCTTGAACTCACTATGAAGCCCAAGCTGGCCTTGAACTCACAGTGATCCTCCTGCCTCAGCCTCTCATGCCTGAGATCACAAGCATGTACCACTATGCCTGGTGCTTTCTATATTTTAAGAAAGCTTCTTATGTTGTGGCAGAAAATTTGCCTACATTTAGTCATGTCCCAAGACTGCAGAAGATTAAGATTGGGGCAATGAACTAATTTATCTGCCACAGGAAATTTCAAGGCAGCCAAACTTTCAGGCTGTGAAATGGATACTTTTGAGGATTTTTAGCCAGTTGTACATTGAGAATCAAGAACAAATGGCACTGCTGAGTGATTTTAAAAGTTTGAGTTTCACAAAAGAAGTCCGTGCAAATTTGGATCAGAGAACATGCTGGTTGCTGAAAAGCTGACCATTAATAGAAATCAAATATTTTACATGTGATTTTACAAGCAATGCCTTGAGGGCATTTGCACAATCCCGAAGATCATACTCTTTGAAGACTCAAAGGTGAAAAAGATGAAACCTCTTTTCTTT
>NDGM011187755.1:0-12605 GCA_002564305.1 Octomys mimax
GGCTCTTGTGCTTATTCTACTGAGCCATCTTCCCGGCCCAACAATGCTACCTTCAAAAACCAACTGTGCTACTTCTTATGACATAGCTGGAACTACTTAATAGCAGATATATTTAGACTTGAAGTGAGGTTGACTTGATCTCGTGTAAAAGTGTATTTCCTGTATTAAAAGCAAGTGAGTGTGTGTGTGTTTTGAAAATTCCTGTGTGAAATATTAGTTAACAGTGTTACTAATATATTTTAGAATTTTGATTCTTTATAAGTAGAACTTTGGATAGTAATTGATTCTTGTCATCTGAGCAGATGACTTTATAATAATATGAAAGCTGAATACTATCTAACTTCAATTAAATAATTTGTCCATGCTTTCTTTAGTTGCTTTAATTTGTTATATATCTGTTAGCAAAAGTAGTCTCATAGGGAGCAAGATTCTCAACTTCTTGCTAAAGAAAATCTAAAATTTCTCATTAGACTCATTGTGAGAATTGTTGGATAGTTAATTTGCACAAATTAAATGTACATGGAAAAATTACGGGAGGCTAACACATCGAAGTTAGCTGCCAGCTCAAAACTGCAATTTTACATGTTGACTCTTGATTAAGAGTGAATAGTCGCTTGGGTGTTAAACTGAGCAGTGAGAATGATTTGATGGAGCAGGAGTTTTCTTCCATGGAGAAGTAGCACCCATGAAGTACTGTTGAGGCACAGAGCTAACGAGCATCTACACATATGGAGATCCACCGCCCTCATATGGAGACTCACTGCCCTTACCAAGATTGTCAGACCATGTTCAACAGTGCCGTTGCTATTGCTACTCTGGAAGCTTTCTCCTCCTGATGTTTTACTCGCAGCTCCTTCACAGCTCTCTACTGTAACAGAGGGAACACTGTTGTGATAGGTTGAGAGGAGGCTGCAAGTGCCACAGAAATTCTCTTGCCCTTTTACATACCAATGCCAAGTCCTTCAGAATGCTACAGGCACAAAGCAAAGAAAGGATCAATTTTGAAATAAATTACAAATGTACAGTCTTGGAAACTATGCATATTACCCAATTATCAAAACTACACTGCCTTGAAGCTCATTACTCAAGATCCGCATAGAGTCCTTTGGGGGACTCCTTGTAAATATTCATTGTTTGTATACATTAGCCTTAATTAAGGTCACAGTTATGTTATTTTATAAATGCATATTGAAGATGATTTATGTGATAGGTAACATTTTATCTAGTATTGGTGACATTGTAGTTGGTGTTTATTTGATAAGAAAGTCCTGTTCCCAGTGCTGAACCAAAATCACCCCTTGCTTCTGTTAGCTCAAACCTTATAATCTGGTAAACACTAACTTAATCTCTCCCTCCTGCTTTCCTGAAGCGCCTATCCTTGGCCACTGGGCTACTTTGAAAGGGGATGGAAAGGCCAGGTGACGTGGCCCACACCTGTAGTCCTAGCTCTTTGGAAGACTCACATGGAGGATTGCTTGAGCTCAGAAATTTGGGACCAGACTTGTCAATACCATGAGACCCTCTTCTCTTAAAAAAAAAAAAAGTAAATAAAAATAAAGGTTGTGGAAGAAATAGCAGTGGTTTGTTACACCTGCAAATATCTTAACTAAAAGATAACAGTCTTGCGCAGTGGAAGTAGTTTCCTTGAGGAAAAGGTCTGAATATTAAAAGAAATATGTGTAATTCAAATATATACAACATACCAGTTGCACCTTGAGTTCCCTCTCTTTCTCTCCATTTTATCTTTCTCCAATATTTAGAGATGCGTTCTTGTTGATGTCATGAAGCCACATTTAGCAACCGGGATAACAAGAACATTGTCATTTTTGTGTAGCTATTATCTGAGTTTTTAGAACAAAAGATCTTATGTTGCTCACGATTTGGGTTCTGGGCATGCTGGGTGGGATGGTAACACTTGAGAATAGAAGGACTCAGCATGTAAAGAGCCAGAAAGGGAAGGAAAGGTGTGACAGTGATGTGAATTTCTACTGTAGAGATATTACCAAATTTCAGATTGAATATATTAACAGGTCTAAACAAATGTCCTGGCTAGAATTCAAGTCATCCAATGCAGATTACTCTTTGGAAATGTTGTACTCAGTGAATTAACAAGGGCTCTAGCTCTCTTTTTAATTGACTCTCTACAAGATATTTCCTCTAATTCCACTATAAGTCAAGCACTGAAATAATAGCACATGAATATGAACTCCCCAAGAGGGAAATTTAAATAGATCTTCTAGTCAAAAATGGTAGGACTGTACACCTGTGCCCATCGATACTCCCTCGTCTCAGATATACAAGGATAACAGATAAGGAGGAGAACCCATGCACAGACTTGGCTGAAAACTGTCTGCCTCATCTCTTTGCAAGAGACTTGTTGCATTACAATTTCCCAGGGTCTGAAATTGGAAGATTTAGAGATAATCATATGAGTTATTTATCAATAACAGGATGATTTCTTAACTGAGATGAATTGTGAGTTACCTGTTTTGATCCTGACCTAGAAAATTCACAGAAGCCATATTTAATCAGTTCTGATATGGATTTGAACTTTCAAGTCACCCTTCGTTATAGTGAAACAACATTAGCCTGGTGGGAGACCACCCTGACATCCAAATGTCTGGTCCTATACAATGTTGGAGCACCAGGGCTGAATCTGATCCTTTCTAGATACGAGCGAGGTTAATTAGGGCCAATGATACTTCTAGGAAATGAAGCCTGAGGAGGTGCCAAACAAATAAATACCTTTTGATTATTTAGAAGGCTAAGAATAATATGCTTCTTAATTTTTGCTCAAATATTGTCTGTCACAGTTGAAATTGACTTTGGTTTGCTCTAATTCAGTTCAGTAGATCCTTATCTAAACTGACATTGTCATTTACTCTGAGGCACAGATGCATTTGACTGTTCAGTAGGAGGAAACAGCATAAAATTTATAATCTTAGGCATTTATAGGTGTACAGTTCCACAGTGTTAGATACAGACACCTTGTGCCGCCAATTTCCAGATCTCTTTCATCTTTCAAAACAGACTCTGTTCCTATGAAATAAAGCTTCCTTTGACCCCTCCTTCCAGCTCCTGGCAACTGTAATTCTACTTTCATTTTCTATACATTTGACTTCTCTAGGTACCTCAAGTAAGTACAAGTGTATAATATTTAGTTTTTCATGACTGATATTTCATTTAGCATGATAGCCTCAAGGTTCATCCATGTAATGTTTGTATTATAGTTTCTTTTCTTTCCAGAGCTGAATGATATTTCATTACATAAATACATGCACACAGACATGTGTGCACACATGTTTTGTTTATTTGCTTCTCTACTGATTGACCTTTAGGTCAATTCACCTCTTGATGATAGTATACAAGGTATTTCTTGTAAGGTACTGTATATCAGCCCAATAATTACAATATTTGCCTTTTCTAGATGAATAGAAACTTTTCAACTTTTACTTAACAAAATTGTCCTCATTTCCCCCCAAATAATTCACTTTTTGTTTTTTTTGGGAATCAAGCACATGGGTCTCAAAGTGGTAAAAGTCTTTAGAAACCATCTCAGATATTATTACCTAGTTCTGGTAGGGTAATATTTTATTGATATATAAAAGTATACATTTTTATGGCATATAGTATGATCAATTTGATGCATATATACAACGAGTAATGATCAAGTCAGGGTAATTAGCATTCTCATCTCTTTGGCAGTTTATCATTTCACTGTGTTGGAAATTTTAAACTTCTCTCGTCCAGTTCTTTATTAAATACATCCTAGATTGTTGTGGATTGGACACATCCCACTGTGGAATTTACTTCTCTTTTTAACTGTATTTGGATACTCACTATGCAAACATCTTCTCTCTCATTTGCCCTCTATTCTTCTGTACTTCGATAGTAATCACCATTCTTTCCACCTCTAGGAAAATAAGTGTTTTAGCTTCCACATATTTATGAGAGCATGCGGTGTTTGCTCTTGTCTTTCTGTAGCTGTTTCATTTCACTTAGCATAATGTCCTCTAGTTCTTTCTTCCTGGACGAAAAGTGTTTTGTTGTGTTCACTCACTGTGGTTTCCTTATCCATTTATTTGTTGACAGACACTCTGATGCATCAACATTTTGGCTATTATGAGTAGCGCTGCAATAACCATGAAGATGTTGGTAACTCTTGGATATGGTGACTTCATGTCTTTAGATATGTCCAAGGGTGAAATTACTGGGTCATACAGTGGTTCTACCTCTAGGTTTCTTTTCACTCCCTAGAATAGGTGTTTGTGTCAACAGTGTGTAAGATTTCTCCTTCTTCCACAGACTTGCCAGAATTTCTTATGTTTTGTTCTTCTGATTAAAGCCATTCTAAACAAGGTGAAATAATCTCACTGTGATTTTGATTTGTATTTCCCCAATGATTAGTGATGTTGAATATTTTCTTATTGTTTCTGGTCATTTTATACCTTATTTTGAGAAACGACTATTCAGATAACTTCTTAAATATATCAATAATATAAAATCAGAATATTATATTATTACCATTATTATAATTATTTTATTGTTAAGTTTTTTGGTCTTTGATAAGACCCTGAAAGAACATTAAATAAAAACAAAAATAGAGAAATGAAATTTGCTATGATTTGTATATTGATGGTCCTCCAAGCATTTATGTATTAGAGGCTGGGTCCTCAGTGGGCTGATTTGGGGAGGATATTCTGAATATTAATCCTTTGTCTAATGAATAGTTTGAATATATCTTCTCCTATTCTTCTCACCTGCTATTCACTCTGTTGTTTGTTACATAGACCTTTCTTAGTTTGATGCAATCCTTTATTAGTCCTTTTTTGTCACTATAATTTAGCAACTGAGAGCAAGAGGTTGATTTAGCTCACAGGCCTGAAGTTTTAAAGACACAATGTCAGCATCACCTCGATTCTGATGAGAATTTCAGGATGGATGGCATCACAGTGGTGTAAGTATGTGCAAGAGGGTGCTATCAGATCATGAGATGGAAGCCAAAGAGAATGAGGTATGTCCGGGCTTGCTGGTTTATACCAACTCTCTCCCAGGAACTCATTGGGATTCCATGAAAACTATCTGGACTCCTTCAAAGTACCCCTCCAGTGCTCTAGGGCACCTCTGCCAGAGCCCTGCTTTTGCAGGTCAGGCTGCCTCCCCACATCAAGCCACTGAGGACTCAACCTCTAGCACATGAATGTTTGGGGAACAAATAGTATCCAAATCATAGCAAGTTTCATCTCTATTGTTTTTTTTTTTTTTTTTTTTTAACTGGGGATTGAACTCAGACCCTTGAACTTGCCAGAGAAACACTTATTCCACTGATTCCAATTCAAACACTTATTCCAATTTTTTGTTGAATGTCCTCTTAGGGTCTGATTAAGGCAATCATATCCTATATCAATGTATTGAAGTGTTCTTCCTGTACTTTTTTCTACTAGTTTTGTGATGGTAGGGTGGTTTTAAAATCAGAAATTTCTAAATTAAGTTTCCTTTGTATGTCTGACCTAAATCCTGCCGCCATTTTAATAAAGGAACAATCTACACTACCATCACTATGATTTATAATTCTTTTTTTTAAATGTAAAACTGGCTCATAAAGCAGCAACCACCCAATGCAGAAGCCTAACAAATAGGTAAATGTTGATAAGTACAGTGTTGTCATTAGAGAAAAATTGACTTGGCGATTATTATTAAACAAATTGAAGCTTAGTGATGATGCCTTCGTTCCATCTGCTCTTTCAAGAGAGAAATGATAAAGCTTCTTCTCATTGTATACTTGACATCTACATATCAGAGCCATTGAGGAGCTTTTCAAATGCATATGCTTAGGCTTCTCTCTACTTCTACTCAATCAAAATCTGAGTGCAGTTTGAATACAGGACTGAATTACATTTTTCAAACTTTCTGATTAGTTTTTAAAAAGTCAACTGAATGAATGTCTCTAGACAAGATCTAGTTGCTGTTCACAAAGTTTGTGTGCCTGTCCTTTAGAGGTATGTTTGCTCAGATGAATTTATGGAATGTAGCACCTTTTTTTCTTAGTATAAAGAAGAAGAAATAGTAATTAAAGTTCCAACCCAGGGCCAGGGAGATGGCTCAGTAGAATAACTGCTTCCCTGGCAAGTGTAAAGGCCTGAGTTCAATCCCCAGTTCTGAAAAAAAAAACAAACTTCCAATCCTTTCCATCTCACTCAAAGCTCCACTCTCTCTCTTGACAGAAAAGTGCTTTAGTCCTTGTATTTTTTTATTGTGTACCCTAAACTCCCTGAAAACTCCTTATAGGTCAACATAGCTTAGGAAAATCACCATACCAGTTTTCACACTCACTGCTTTGTTCAAAATTCTTTTAGTGTCTTTTACAAGCTTCAAGGAAATTTAGCAGGGAAGTTCTAATTCCTTTGCCTACCTCTGTCAACAACAAAGGAGTTTGAAGCAAGTGCCTTGGTGCTTGCTTTCTCCAAATGCTAAATGGATTTTTTAAAAAACCAACTTAGGGTTTACACATGGATGAATTAACCAATGCTGATTACATGTTTTGAGACTGAAATGTTCAGAGTGAGGTTGAAAACAGAGACAATGAAAAAATATTTCAAGGAAACTTTTTTTTTACATGCTTTAAAATTATTTTCTTATTTTAAAAGTAATTCAAGATGTTTTTGAAAAGTAACTCATGCTTCTTTTTTATTGGGCAGAAAAGTTTTTATTTGAACAGCAAGCAGTCATAATTATCTAATTATCACAAATCTCCCTGGAATAAGTATATATAACTCATGCTTCTTAAATGCCTTAAAATCTTGGTAATGCCTGGCTATACTTTCTCTCTCTCTCTCTCTCTCTCTCTCTCTCACACACACACACACACACATACACACACACACACAAACACACACACACACACACAGAGCAACACACACACACACATACACACACATTTTTGTGGCATAAATATCTGAAGGATTTTTTTCTAGCCAAATTTTTGTATGGGTGAAAATCTTAAGAGATTTTGAAGTATTCTATGCTAACATTTTAAAAGAAAGAACTTTGATTTGTTGTTCAAAAATGCTTTATAGGAACTATAGCTACTGGCCAATCTTCAATCGTTCATATTGCTTTTGTTTATTCTTTTTATCCAAAACTAAAACTCACACTATACATATTTTTAAGGAAATAAATTTCTATTCAGTTTTATCTCCATTAATTTTTACTCTTCATTTATTGTATAGGATTTTTACTGCTATATTGCATTGTACAGTAAATGAATAAAAGCCTAGAAGTTAGCTAAGGAGCAGCACCAAGATGGCAGAGTGGTAAGTAGAAAGAGCCTTTGTCAGAGTTGCCACCCAGATGCTGGAATATAGCAACTTGAGGAAGACAAGGCAAGTGGGTCCCTGTACCTGGGAAGGATCTGAGGCGTGGATCGAAATCCAAGGAGAGTGTGAAGAGAGAAATCCCAATGAAGGAGGAGGCAGGCAGCAGGGCCTTCTCTCAGAGATGAGACTCACTGCCCAGTGAGAGCAAGTCAAACCTGTGGACACACAGTGAGTGCTGGCAACTCAAGAGGCCTCTATGGAAAGATGAAGAAGTGGAGGGGAGCAGTGGATGTGAAGGGTGGCATGAGCTGGTAGTGAGTGCTGAGGACTTGGCCATGCCAAGGGAGAGAGCAACAGGTCAGGAGTCACCTTGAAGAGGAGCTGTGTGAGCTCAGAACTCAGAGCAGCTGCGGGCTCCATCTAGGGGCACTCAGTTGAGCTAAGGCCTACAGGAGATGTGGGATGGCTGCAGGCTGAGTGAGTCTGCTCTAGGCCAGAAGGCACAGTTTGTGAGGTTATCTACTACCCTGCCAAAAAGCTTGATACAAATAGTAAATAGATGCACCCATGTTCATAGCAACACGATTTGTGATAGCTAGATCTGGGAAACAATACAAATGCCCATCAATTGAGGAATTCATAAAAAAATGTGGTCTTTTTATATAGTGGAGTACTACTCAGCCATAAAAAAGGATAAACTTGAGACTTCTATAGGTAAATGGATGGAACTTATGACCATACTTATAAGTGAAATAAACCAAACCCACATGTGTAAACATTGTATTGTCTACCTAGTGTGAGAAGTTGAAAGTATAAATAAGATCCAAAAGTATAATAGATACTGTCAAATAGGAAAAAAATTGAAAGGGAGAGACTTGGACTGGAGAATGGAGGAAAAAAAGAAAGGCAAAGCAACACACACACAAACACACGTTAAGATGGTTGTACTGCTAATTTCTCTTAGTTCATTAAAAAGAAAGTTTTGTGTTAATATTGTTTGAACAATTAAATGCCTCTCTAGGTAACGTTGTACTCTAGGTAACTAATTCCAAGTTGCAATATGCCCATCAACTGAGGAATGCATAAAAATATGTGGTAATTTAATGCAATAACCATTGGTACCCTCCTATTATCTTGTTTTGAAATTTTTTCTAAAATAAAAGAAAAATAGCTAAGGAAAACACTTCAAGAAGTCCTCTTCAGCATGGGAGAACCAAGTGAACATGTAAATTAAAAAGTTTACCCTACGACTGTCATGTTTCTCTTATGCAGTTGAACTTTCCAAAACAGATACACTTTTAGAGAGACGAAGGTAACCTCTAAAGCTCATTGAGAATGTGTGGCTCTTCTGAGATTCTTAATAATTTACTTCAGTTCTGCAAATATTGAATTTGTAACTATGTGTCAGGAGGTAAAACACACGCTGGGTAAATAAAGCAAAGATAAGGCATAATTCCCTTCCTTTGGAAACTTTTGTCTTATGAGAAAGGCAAATATATAGTACATTTTTCACGTGATGTTTGTAATAGATTCTATAGACAGTGTGCTGGGAGTATGGAGGGAAGACCCTTCGCAGTGCTCCAGCAAGGTTTGCTCCACGAGATTGCTCTAGAGTGTGAAATATGAATAAACTGGTAGGTTAGTAAGCAAGAGAGGTCCAAGGAATGAGTTGTTCTAATATGACTGAGGTTGGAAAACAGCATTTTCCAGGCCCAGAATCACCTAAGGTGTATACATACAGATAAAAACCAGCAGATATAGGCTGAGTCATGATGATCCTTTGAATGGTGCTAAGAAGACTGAGAAATGGAAGACTTTAAGACTTGTGCAGAGATATGCCATAGGCAGATCAATTGGGAGCTATGAGCTGGGTATGTCCTTAAGGGAGAAGCTGTAAACAGAAGGACTTCAGTTACGGAAGCATTTTAATCAAGTAAATTGGAGGGTAATGGGGGGACAAGAATATTTAGGGAGGAAAATTGAAGTGAAGTGACTGCTTTGACTATGTGGAGTGGCAGGTAAGGAGGGATGATTGAAAAATGTTGGATTCCATAATGTAGTGATTCTTAAACTTTCACATAATTCCTAAACTTTTGTGTACACGAGAGTCACTTAGTATATATTTTTTAAAATGTCAGTGCAAACTTGTGGTTAAGATGACAGATTGCTGCTTAGGCAGATGCAGGGATAGGAGGTTCGATCTCCCGCCTGCCATGCTGGCCCTGCATCTAGGGCACATTGAGATGGCCATTGAGACTGGGCATGGTGGTGCGTGCCTGTAATCCCGGCTCTTGGGAAGCTGAGCACAAGAGGATCACTATGAGTATGATCTACGTGGTGAGACCCTGTAAACCCTAACTAAAATACAAAAAATAAATAAATAAATAAAAAAGATGACACATTGTATTGATTTGGGGAACTACCTTCTTCATGCCACCGACATGGTCATGTAGAAAAGTCACAAGAAGGTCACACAGAAACACAAAATGAAACATATTGGTAATACAAATGCAGTAACTCAGCATGTAATCGTGACCATGCTGGGTTGGAAGTGCCGTGGCCTGGGAGTCCCACAATCAGACATAGACCTGAGGGCTGGAGGCTGGAACAATCAGCTAGGAAAGGGAATGCTGTGCAGCCCGTTCACAGCAAGGCGTCACAACTGGGTTATGTAGTACTTTTCCTGCACATGACTAGGATCTAAAGAGCCTTTTAATGAAAGCAAGGGCTTAATATTTAGCCCACCAACCTGGAGACCCTGCAAGCATGAAGAGTTGGGGTGGAGAAGGAACCCAGGCCTGTGTCATAGATGCTATGTGCTCTGATTGTCATAGATACAATTTTAATTTTATGTATTTGGTTCAGAATTTCACTATGCAGCTCAGTCTCATGGTGCTCCTCCTGTGTCAGCCTCCCCAGCACCAGGATTGCAGGTGTGCGCCACCACAGCTGGTCTTGGTGGCTGGCTCAGCACACCTGGGGCAAGGCTGGCACCGCATGTGGTACCAGGGATTGAACCCAGGTCCTTGCACTTGCCTAGGCAGGCACTTAGACCACTGAGCTATCTCTGCGGCCCTGTCATTTATATTGTAGTAAAGAAACCATGAGCTAATGTTAAGAAACTAGTATGGAAAAAAAGGAGCTGGACCTTAAGAAACCAATATGGAACACCAAAGGTTTTAAGAGTAAAACTTGGCACTGAAAGTTGTTCCCATGGAAAATAATTCTTGTTTCAGATAAGCTCACACTCTGAAGTTAGAAACTACAAAAGTTAATTCACTACTGTGAGAGGAAATAGTCCTACTCAACAAAGAGAAGAATTCTATACCCAGAAGATATTAGAATAATCTGAGAGGATTTTGATGTTCAAATAATTTTAAAAAGATATTGTTAAAAAGCATGAAAAAAAATCTAGCAAAATTTGGAAAATGAACATTCTGACAATTGACAGATATACATGTGTATATAAAATATAATATATAAAGAGAGCTGTAGAATACATTATAGCAGATAAGAGAATTAGTAAATTGGTAAGTGATCTGGGAGAAATCATAAGCCACAGAAATAAAAAGTAGAAAATATGGTAGAGCATTTCAGAGAAATAGTACAGTAGCAAGTCATGGATTTAACCTTGCTCCGTTTATTTTTCTGGCTTTAGAGCAGTGAATGTAAGTTTAAAGAGTGACTGGGTCTTTCTGCTATTCTGTGTCCTTTGAGAGTTGGACCACGAGTGGACAAGTACTTCATCCAATCATTCAGGAAACATTTGTTTTCCAGAGTTAACAACCCAGAAATAGAGAAATAAGTGAGCCAGGCATTGTTCCTTCATAGTGTTTAGAGTTGCTATGGAAGCACACTTAAAACAATCACAGCTCTGACAACTATTATTCAGTGACATACAGCATTCTGAGACTTTATACTAGAGATGTAATCTCATTAAGGAAGTCAGGAAAGATTTTCATAGACTGAGGATTGAAAGATAAGAAGCTATGTTGATTGTGTCAACTTAATTGGTCTGGGGAGCTTCTCAGGCAGTTGGTGGGTGTCTTGCTGGTCAGCCAGTCACAGAGATATGACCACGGGTAGGACACGGTGCCTTGCCGCTCCTCTCTGATGCTGTTCCCCTGCTCTGATTTCTGAGCACCATGGCCCAAGCAGCTTTGCTTCACCATGCTTTTCCACCACCATGTTTCTGTCTTGGAGCCAGATAATCCTGAACAGAACCCCTTGGAACTGTGAGCTAAATACATCGTTATTCTTTTAAATTACAGGTGTCAGGTATTGTGTCAAGGAGTGGGAATGCTGAGAGATATAGAGACAATGATTAGGTTAAGGAATGACAGAACAGCAGGGCAAGGTAACAGTTTGTATGTAGCCCCACAAGGGAAGGAGAAATGAAAAGCGCAGCATCAGGAGAAAGCAGTGGACATCCCATTGAGGGAATGAGTCTTCAGAGACAGACAGGAGTGTTGCAGGCAATGTTAAAAACAATAAGAGGTATGTTTTAGTCAGCTTTCTGTTGCTGTGATAAAAATTTATGGACAATCTAAAAAATTTACTTTTGGTTTTCATAGCTTTATTTGCTGAAACTTTCATGGGTTGTAACTTAGGAGGATATTCCAGTAGAGGGTGCATCCCTAGGCTGCAGTAGACTCAGAGTGATAGGACGTAATGAATCAATAATATTTGAAAAATAATGACATCAGCTTGGTGAGGTTAAGCCTCCAGAAAAATAATTGGAAACATGGCTTTTAACAAACAATTTAGAACCAAGCATCAGAATCAACAACTGTCTTCAGTAACTAATAAAGTGACTCCTACAATGATATAAAACCACACTGAAGAGCAAAATCAGAATTTTACAGTTACAGTTGCAGAGGTTTTAAGATGACTGAAGTCTTAGGTGAGTGAGGGCAAGGACAAAATGGAAACCTTGTAGCCCTAAAATGGAAATGTCTGGATAGATGCTGCCAAAGTTTGTGGCTCTGCTTAGGCACACTCTACATCATCAATCACTTTGCTCTCTAGCCTGATAATCTCCTTGATCAGAAAATTTAGGTCATGACTGAGTTACATGGTGTTACAGTATAGGATCTCCTATGTCCTGAATCTTCACTGACTTTGAAAGGCTATGGCCAAAAATTGGCTGTCCTTGCAGCCCTCTTTTTTCTCTGATTTTTGGTGTGCAAACTTAGGTAGTTAACCTTCCAGAAGAGAAGCTTATTATTATTACCCTACAACATAGGCAGTTGATCTTAACCTCACTATCTGTCTGAATATCAAACATCT
>NDGM011187757.1:0-15684 GCA_002564305.1 Octomys mimax
CCCCTGGTGGGCTGAGCTGGCCACACACACACACACACACACACACACACACACACACATGCAAATAAATAAATAAAATTTTAGAAAAAAAAAAAAAAGAAATATAACAGTGAAAGAAGCTGTGAGTCGAATGGAGAAACATTTTCACTTAGTGGTGGAGATCAGCACAGAATTTAGCCACAGTGTGTGAGCAGAGTTTCCCATAGCTGATGATTACCCATTGCTTCTGGTTAATTCAGTCACCAGCAACTCATGAGGGCTGAAACATAAGTGATATGTAGGTGAGGAAATAAAGTACAATCCTGTGTTCCCAAGTATATGTTAGTACAACACCTGCTTTAAAATGTTACTTGGGCTGCCCAGTTATTTTCTATTTGTGAAAAATACTCCCAAATGCTTCATAGAGAAAAAGGTTCAACATATATTTTAAATTTAGGAGAATTATGAAAATTGTCATTCTTCAATGAGTGAGGATCCAATTGGTGCAAGCTTTAAGCCTGGTAATTATAAAAGTTCTAAAAGTAGAAGCTAATTGAATTTAAATTCACTTTTCTTTCTGCATCAACAGCATGATTATAGAAACCTTTTAAAAATAGCTATATTATGCTCAAATATTTCATTAGAGCATGATGTTAATGACCTTGTAAATAGGCTAATTGTAGATTCAACAGCAGATCTCCTTTGAAGATACTTCTGTTTAAAGCTTATTGCTGTTAGGACAGATTTAGTAAAATAGATTTAAGTTCAAAGACCACTTTGGTATTTGTGGGATTCTTTTTTTTTTTTACTTTCAGAAATTCAAAGGCATTAGAAATAAAAATTTGTTTATGAAAAGACTTCATGAAATGGTAGAAGAGTTTTTCTATCTTTGTATTACATGGGAAATTATTTTGGTAATTAGTAATTAGATGCACTTAGTACTGAATACAGGTAAAGTCATGTTTGCAATAGGAAAATCAAGTAACTTTTTTTTGTCTATGCACCCTCATGCAAATATGAAATAGTGACTTTAGTAATTTCTGTGCATACACAGATACATATAGCTTTATAGTGTTCAAAGTCCCGAGATACTTGTTCACAGCATTTCTATTGTTTCACGGTTCATTGAGTTAAAGAATCCTGTTTTATAGGTTCCCTATTACAAAGTCTGATATAAATGTTACATTTGCCTATGTTTTGAATGATTTTAACTGGTATTTTAAAATATAAACTAGGTGTGTGTTTTGGAGAGTCAACACTGGGACCATGAGATCAATGTGGGATATACTTCGAAATTTGTTTTTATTGAGAACTTCTTTCTCAATAAAGGAAACTGAATTTTAGAAATAAATTAATGTCTTCTAAATGATACCATGAATCAAAGCCAGGCCTTCGTGCATGCCTGGTAAGCACTCTACTGTTGAGCTGTGTCAGCAGCTTTAAAAACATTAGTATAAGTATCTTAAAATATATTATTATCAAGATTAGGTATAAATCTAACAGTGGAACTGGTGTGTGATCTTCCATGCCAAGTGAAGGTATTGCCAGATGCTAGCTCTGAGGGGGCAAAGGGGTAGAGAGCGGCATTTGTAAAGAAAAGGGGAGGGAACCCTTTGTGGAGAGTACCGATAGCGCTGTGGCCTTTCCAAGGCCCTGCTCCAGTGTTAATTTGGAAATCATGTAAATTCTATAACTAGAAACCTAAATCTGACGTACTCCTTCCAGTCATAGTCTCTTCTTAATACAACTTTATTAGAGTGATACACAGTTACAAGTATGTCATGTTTCAGAGGTATATATACCATTAAGATTTTTCCCCTATCGGTTTTAGAAGGATGAATTAAGTGCCTACCTGAGGAATATAAAATAGATTTTTAATTTTTTCTGCTGGGAATGACTAAAGAAGCATCAAACCTTGTAGCAAAAATCTATTCTTATGTTTTAGATTGCTGAATTTGTTGGAAATTTATAGGGATATTACATGGGGACTTATTTGGCTTTTTAAACTTTCTTGATAATAAACTTTGTATTCCAGGAACCTTAAGATATGGCAGGTATTTTGGCCCTTTGTATATACAATTCCTTTAATGATCAAAAATATCAAATGAATTCAAGTAGAGGAAATAATTTTTATAATCACATTACATTTTTAACTTTCCATGAAGCTTTTAAACCCTTACTTATTGATATATGTTACACAATCTCTGTTCCTGTATCTCTGTATTTACCTGAAATATTTAAATGTATATAAAACACAAGACTCTGAAACCTGGGTAGACAAATTCCTGGTAAAAATTTAAAATGAATAAAATATAGGGATTAAAATTTAATTTTATTAGTTTTTTTTTACAAAGAAAATAATTTAGTCAAATGTATTTGGGCTTTGTTCTGTATCATTTGAAAATAATTGAAATATTTAATAAATACTGTGCATATTTTAAAAGATTGCACACTAATGTGTATACTCAAAGTAATAAGTAATTAGATGCAGTTAATACTGTATACAGGTAAGGTCCCATGGCGAAGTTAGTGTCTTGGATTAAATACCTCCATGGTTTTGTGTTGGTTGACTCGTATCTCTCTCCTTCAAAAAGAAAATTTTATGTCTACCCAGGACCTGCGAATGTGACCTAATGGGACATAATTTGTATTAAAATGTCATCCAGTTGGGACGCTGGCACACTGGACCACGACAGGTACTCAGCTCTGCTCTTTGGTCTCTCATGCTTCCTGTGACCAGTAAACACACGCCTCTCACACTCACAGCAGTGGCATTAGTGCAAGAAGTGGAGGTCATACTGAGTGACGGCTTTTCAAGCCTGTGTACATATGCGTGTGTGTGTGTGTGTGTGTGTGTGTGTGTGTTTGTGACATCTGCTTGCATGCTATTGGTTCAAGCCAGTTACACAGTTAAGTCCAGTCATGGGGCAATAAACCTGTGACAAGTCAGGGATGAATGCTGTGAGGGTTTTTGAGCTACAATAAAGAACTAGAGATTACAATCATAAATGCAATCTACCAGAGCGGCTGATGCGGCATTCTGTCTGCAATCTTATCAAAGAAGGGCAAGACAAACAGCTTAATACAGAAAGACAGCTGAACAAAACCAGGAAATTATCAATTAAGGTTTGGTGTACAGCGCGCGGGTCAGCAAGCGCCCATGAGGAACGCAGTGCAGTCTGTTTCTACCTGTATAACTACAGGAAACTTGAGCAAATAATCAGCCCATTATCTCAGATATATCAAATCTTATTCCTGAGACAGAAAGGCCCCTAGTTATATAACATTTTTTTTCCAACTGCTGTCACCTCTACGTTAACAAGAAAAAAAAAAGTCCACTTCAATGTGCTACCTAAGGTTCCATACCACTATTAATCAGCGGCATCTTTCTGATTTCAGGCTTCTGTGTGGTCTGTTAAGCTTGTGTTAGGCACAGAAATAATTAATCACTGATGCCATGAAAATGTGGGAAAATGCAATTAAATGTACGTCAGGATGCATAGATCTACCTTGGGTAAAGTTTCCAAGTGAATACTTTTCCAACACAAAAGTTTTATTTTTTAAAGAACTGGATAAATAACAGGAAGACTATTTTCTCAAAATAAAGGTTGTGGTCTCCTGTCCTCATCTCACGTGTAGTGGGGACAAACATTGGCAGAGTCAGAGAGTTAGACAGCCTTAAGCTTGTGCCTCACCTCTATCACTTAATCCTGTACTCATTACAAAGTTTTTTGAACTTTTCTTGTAACATCCCTATGTAGGTAAGATAGGTCTAATTGCATCTTGCCAGATTGTTAAGAAAATGACATACAGTAATACTTTTGAAATGATTTACACTTATTTTTAGCCAATTTAGTGATTATTTCAAATTAATAGTCTGTTGTAACTTTCCAGTTCTGAGAGTTAGTAGGATAAAATGAGATAAAGACAAAATGAGCCCATTTACAAAATGCCTTAGAGAGTTGAGCACTTCTGAACTTCAAGAGGGTTTTAGTCCTGCTCATGTCTTTCCTCCTTGGCCACTGGGGGCATTGCCAATGCCAGAGTGTAGCAAAATTTTCTTGGTTTATGCTCAGAAACACTAAAGGAGGTAACTTGGAATTGGTGTTGTCAAGTCTCTTCACTTTTCATTGTATTCATTCAAAGATTTTCAGTGTATGTATTTTCTGAGGTTGTGATTATCTGAATTCTAAGAACAAAGACCAATGGAAGAAGATACAAGTCGGGAAACTCAAAGTCTCATATGCTGTCGTCCAAAGTGTGGCTGAAGTTATTTTTTTCCCTTGTCCAGCTCAGCCAGTCCTGAGGGCAAGATGGCACAGCATGCGGTGCCAGGAATTGAACCTGATCCCTGAGCTTGCCTAAGTTTGCCTAAGCGGGCGCTTTTGACCAGTGAGCTATCTTGCTGGCCCTCATTTGTCTTTATTTTCATTCCTTTTCATGTTTGCTCTGTGGCTAATAGGAAGTAATTAATACAAATTTCACTGTCAAGTTGAAGTAATGGCTTCAACTTTCTTTACAGTAAAGGGTAGGTCCTCTTTCTGAGTAAGAATACTGGTATTATAAGAAATGTTGTTGTGGGACTGGGGAGATAGCTCAGTAGAGTAAGCATTTGCCTGGCAAGCACAAGGGTCTGAGTTCAAGCCTTGGTTCCACCAAAATTTTATATATATATATATATATATATATATATATATATATATATTTGTAAAGGGAAGAGGCTTGAAGCTTAGGAAGACTTTTCCTATGAAAGAAAAAGATCAAGAACCAGATCCTTAGTACAAAACTATAAAATGAATAAGTGTTGTTTCGTATCTATAAGCTAAAGCTTATCATTGGCGTGAAAACAGCTACTCAAGAGTATTACATCTTAACTAGATCCAAAATGTGAAGCAAGTGTGTTACTCACTTCCTGGATGAATATTTGTTTCACCCATGATGAGGATGAAACCTGCTGATACATCACCAAAACATGGCAGATTTTCTTTTTAAGCAAGCAAAGCAAAAAACAGCAGGAAGTAAATTCAGAGTTGCAGAATAAAATCATGTAAGAATCTTGTTTGATGCCACTGAAAAGTAATTGGATTTATGATTCTGGGCAAATAGCTCAATGAAAAGAAAATGATATGCTGAAGTGTTGACATTTGAGCTTGCCTTACAGAGAGGAGGAAAAAAAATAAACCTTAAATTTGAACTCTGTAAATCTTTCTCCCTTTTGTATGACTTCTTGCATGGGAATTTCCATTTCATACATATTAATTGGAAAGGGGTTAATATATATTCTAAAATGCTTAACATAATCTTAAAAGGGATATTTGAATATATTAGAGAGAATGTTAAGAGAAAGAGTATCAGTTTCTTAGGGTTATTAATTCCTTATAGTATTTTTTAGAAACAGCACTGCTAAATTCAAATTAAAATAAAGATCTCAGTTAACAAGGTATTTGCTATTGTTGTGAAGACTGCAATTTAAGTCAACTTAAGCTGTTCTTACAAATAAATAGCTTTCATGTGAAATTCCTTCAGGAATACAGCCAGGGCACATCTGTGTTATACTGCCAATATCCAATAGTGAAAAATTATTCATTTATACATAATGCATGTTTCTGACTCACATCTGCATTACCGAGGGCTAGTTTGTTTCCATTGTACATCATTGTACAAAATGGGTGCAATTCTGCATGCATTGAGAAGTGGCAACTTGGATAGGCTTTTATTTCAGTGCATTTTTGATTAAACTGTTTGGCAGTTACTCTACACCAGCTTCCTTTAATATGTTTTTTAATCTGTATCACAGTATACCAAGTGGGGCTGTAGCTTATCAGGTAAATATACCCAGAAGAACGAGCTCCTCGTGGAGAACATCACCATTTTCTAGTCATGCACTCTCAATTTCAGTTCATTGTACACCAACACAATGATGTGGATCCACAGCCAGTTAAATCAGGTCCACCCTGTAGCGTGTTGTGCATGCGGCACTTACATGCTGAAGCCCTTCCCTTGCAGCAGTGCTACACAACTGAGATATGCTTCACAGATGAGCTATAAGTTTTAAATGAACAGCAAATTAGTCTAAAAGAACAGAGAAACTATATGACTGATTGTCAACAGACAAGAATATGGAAATAGGCTAATTTCTCATACTTCCGATTTGGAAAGGGTTTGTGGTTTAACTAAGCATATAAGGGAACGAAAGTCATTTATTATAGTTTACCATTTGCAATGTATTAATGCAGTAGAAACGAATGGTGCATTCTTGGAAGAGTACAGATTTTGAAACACAGGTTGATGAGGCACAATGCTGATGAGGTGATCAGGACAAATTAAGGGAAGGCATTCTGTTCCAGGTTGGCGAGGTTCTATGTGTGCTGGAGATGTTAGCTATTAGCGTGAGCGGGCTGAGAATTAAAGGGTCTTGGGAAAAGAGTGATTTGTTGAGCTTTCTGTTTCAGAAATACCACTCTGTCTACAGAATGAAAGGAGATCTTGAAGGCAGGTGAGGCAGGGAGTCAGAACAGAAGAAAGCAAGCAATTTTCGCTATATGGTGGAAGAACTCTGGAAAGCTACAAGAGAGAACTGAATTAAACTGCCTTTTTTCTGCCAATTTTTGCACTCCAACTTTCATTCTCATCTTCTTTTAACTGGTGTGATTCCTTAGGAGTTCTTGGATTTTGAAAAATAGTTTATAGTTAGTATTACTCAAATGATGGGGGAAAGTCCCCAAAACCTTTTAAAGGAGTTTCAATTCATTTGACAGAAATTATCTGCTTAATTCCTGCTATGTGCTCGTCACATGTCTATCTCCTAAGAATTTAAGAATGAGTAAGATGCATATGTTTCCTGTGTCTCTGCTACCATTAAGTATATAATCTAGGAGAATATGAATAAATAAGATGCCTAGAAAAAAGTACTCATGGAGGCAGACTACAATGCAATAGGTGTGATAGTATGTAAACAGACAATTTCTGTGAGCCTGTGAGGAGGATGGGTCAGGGGGAGGCTTAAGCACCTCATTCAAAGAAGCAGAGAAGGATTCTGGAGGACACTAGGTCTGAAAGAAGGAGTAATAGGGGTTAGATGGGGACAAGGGGAGAAGTCAGTGAAGTTCAGGCAGAGCAAAGAGCAGATGTGTATGCACAGCGGGGTCAAGCCAGGAAATTTAAATTATTCAACCTGGTGGAGCAGAAAGGTTCAGGAGGGAGGATTCAGAGTATACTGTGTGTGGGGGGAGGGTTGTTATGCCATGAAAGGCACACATTCCTATGGACAGGCTCTGCCTATTGGTTGCAATTCATCTGGCTTTAGCTTCTTTAATATTCAATGTATGCCTTGGCCAGGAAGTGTAGCCCAAGCACTCCTCATTGACTGAATGTACTTCCTTTTGGTGTGTAGTTTCTGCTCATGGCAGGCAGGCTGCGAGCTCTCAGCAGTATTTCCTGGCAGGAAACTAGAGTGCTCTGAGAATTTGCACTTTTCTAATCTGTAGATTTCTTGGATCCAGCAGGAACTTGGCTTCTCCCCCTGGGAACCTTGCTTCATGGCTTCCACAAATGGCATTAAATAGAACATTGAGGCCATTGCCTTAGCTTAGATGGGTTTTCTAGTAGCTTGAATCCAGTGTCTTGATTTTATTTAACTAATGTGCTTTCTTCCCCAAAATAGAAATCTTCCCCTGAGATACCACACTTGCTGCTCTTCCTTCTTTTTTTCATGGCAAGGCTGCCCTGCCTGCTATTTATCAGAAAGTCTGAAAAGGAGGTTTAATTTCCAAAGTATTCAAGAGGCTCTTGGGGGGTGTCATTCACTGCATCGCTGACTTCTGGACCAGCACAAATTGAATTCCATGCATGCGCGCTTATCTGTCTTTGACAGCACCTTGGAGCCCTGCTTTCCTGGTGCGGTGCAGTGAGGAGGTGAAGGCGGCCGCCTCTCCCAGCCTCCTACGCTTAGTGCCTGCTAGTCTCTTTCCTCTTCTGTCATAGCTGCTCCTTTATCTAGGGCTCTCTGTAGTGTCTGCTCCACAGCCTGATGATTGTAGCCTTCTTTCTCAAATGCCAAACCTCCTAAAACGTTTATGGGACAGTCTCCAGATAAGCACCGCTGGTGTGCCCCGAATAATAACATCCTCTCAATATAGCCAGTGTCCAAGGATTGCAGCGGGTTCACTGAACCCAATCAGAAATTGCAAAGTGCAAAATTAAACTAGAAAGACACAGTGTGGTAGCAGAATACTCAATTTGAGGAAAATAAAGCAAATTCTTGCTCTTAGGCAGTTGAAAGTGAAAGTGTTTTGCAAAAAACAAAATCTCCATTCTTTTAGACAGGTACAAGGATATCTTGAAAATCTGGGTTAGTTGTGGCTTTGAAAACAAGTCAGCCCTTTGACGTCTGAAAGTGAGAAGCACTGTGGGAGTGAGTCACGAAGCTGGATTTTGGCAAGTGACTGCCTTGTGGGGGCAAAGTGTGAGGCTGCAGGGAGCTGCCGGGGGCATCCTCTGTGGTCCTTATCCCTGGCAAGCTGGCTTGCTTGTCTGTCAGTTGCTTTTCCTGCTTATGTTTTCCTAGTTCCTGGCTGGGTAGCCACTGAAGATAGAGAAATTGAGGAGGAGTGAACACTAAAACTATGTTCATGTTGAGCAATTTCTCTGTAAAGGAGTATGGTCTCCTTATTAGGACATTAGCTAGAAGATAGATGCCAAGCCCTACACAAAGGTTAAATATATGAAAAATGGACAGGCAGAGCCGGTAGGAGTCAGAGGCCGAGTATTCTCTCAAAACGCAAGTGTAGAAGTAGGTATCCTAGGAGAATAGGCATCGTAAGCTTAGGACTGGGTGATTCTTCACAGCTCCGCATCCCCAGCTAGATTTTTATAAAGAATAATGTATTCGCTGTTCATATAAAAGTTGCTGCTTGGGTCTGTTTTCATCCACATTCATTAAACTATGAGTTCTTGCCAAAGACTTTTATTAAGAGTCCATGAAAGAACTCAGGAGGGCAGTTTGACTTCTACATGACGCTGCCTTTGACTCTTCAGATTTTCCTTTGGTGGTAAATTTTGTTCCTGCTGACAGCAAGAATAATTGCTGCACACAAAGTTTAACTCTGTTTTCCTGTTGGAATTTTACAGTGTAAGCAATCTTAGACAAGAAAGTTTTTCAGGCCAAATCCTGCTTGTGAGCAGAGGAAATGAACTTGTATTCTGATGCCCAACCTGCTAGATAGAGAAGCATAGTTAAGATGGCAAGGATGCTTGCTTGGAATGCTCTTGGCATTTCAAATGATAGTGATGAAAATAATTTAAATTATATAGAAATATGTATGATGAGGGTTTTAGTAAATAAGTGCCACTGCATGAGGTAAAGATTTTTAAAGTATTATCAGTTATTTACTTGTTCCTGATTGTTTTCCACTACAAGTATGTATAAATTACTGTGTTTTTCCTCCACTGGGCATAGTACTGTTGACAAGGAATAGCACTAACCTAGTTCATTATCTAATCTCACTGGCATGTCTTGTTTTACTTGTTTAAAGTCTATGAAGAAATTTTCCACTGTTTTAATCTTTTAAATATATGCAATAAGATTCCAAGTTCCCAGAAAACCTGGTCTCCTGGAGTTCCCTCCAAGCTAATTACCAGGGCCATGAGCAACACAAACATGCCCATGATCACCGGACTTTCTTTTTCCTGTTTCCTGTCCTGTTGGGAGAGTCGCTGTTTCTCAGATTCTCCTTGTACTGGCCACTGAAGGGCTGCTGGTTGCCAGCTCTTCCAGAGTGACTGCCACATCTTCATTGATTTCCATTTCTGCGTTGTTGCTCAGTCAGAACAAAATTTTTTTTAATTTTTATTACATTTGAAAATGTTCCTGTAAAAGCCCCAGAAAACATCAGAGAAGATCAGTTGTCTAATGTGAATCTCGTTTCCAGATCCGGAAAGCTGCATTATTCCTGCCTTACTTAAAAAGGAACTACATATTTGTTATTAATATGCTGAGGACTCTTCTCATTTAATGAGAAATAAAAGTAACTTATGAATAGATACTTTTAAGAGTGAGTGCTATGGTGTTTTCTAATGGCCAAAATGAATAGAAAATATACTACAAATTAGTCGTACTTATGTATGTTTGCTAAATTCCACAACTAGATTAAAGTGTAATTTTAAAAAATGCAAAAAAACAGAAAAGAAGGAAAACCCCATTTCATTGTATTTTCTGCTGTCTGTTCAACCCCAGGAATCCTGGAGAGTGGGGATGGAGCTGTACTCTGAAGGTTGAACACATTTCACTGTTCAATATCTGCCTCAGGAGAACTAATCATAGAACAACTGAGAGAATACACATTCTTACCATTCTCTTTGATCCAATAAGGCATCAAAAACAGAGGCTATGCTTCCTGGATCTGGACGGTTCTTTCTTAACTGTGGTCAGTTGTTTCAGCAATGGCTGCCAATTTGTTTTGAAGATAAATATTGCCATTCATTTCAATGCATTTTAGGGTTTCAGTGAATATAACATGGAAATTTACATTGACTTTAGTACCACCAAAAACCAGGAGATTAAAAACAATCAGATTATGATGACAAATGAAAGTACCTTGAGTTCCCACTGCTGATTTTAACATCATGACTTCTAGGATATTTAAATTACCTTTTTTTTTGTTTTTTCTTTTTTTGGTACCAGGAATCAAACTCAGAACCTTGGGCTTGCCACACAGGTGCTATGCTGCTGAGCTGGCCCTTATTCAGATAACTTAAATGACATATGGAACATGAATAACAAATTATTTTAAATAATAATTTAGTAAAATAAGAGAACAATTTATAAACACAAAGAGGTCTACTAGTAAGATCTATGTCAAATTAATTTCTAAATGTTGGTGATTGTGGCAGTGGGTGGCTGTGTTCACTGAACTGTTTTTCAGACATATATGGAAGACCTCATCTGAGGACTGATTACAGAAATGACCCTCTTTCTTCTCATGTTTAAGTCAGCCTCTTTTGTGATGAATCTTTGTGGTTCTTATGTGTTATCCAGGTTTCTATCACTGTGACTGAGTAAAATAGGGTAGCAAAGGTGGATTTGGGTTTATGGTTTCAGGAGGTTCAGTTACTGGCCAGCTTTAGCTGTAGCTGAAATATGTTGGAAGATGTGTAGAGGCAGACTGCTCACTGCATGGCATCGAGGAAGCAGAGCAAAAGAGAGACAGAAAGAAGGAGACAAAAATAGGGCTTTCAAAGGCATGCTCTCATTAACCTACTTCCTCCAATCCCCTGCCGCCTGTGACATTTCCACTGCCTCCCAACAGTACCATTAGATTGAGACCAGGCTTTTATCTAGCCCATGGCCTTTGAAGGATATTTAGTACACAAATTACCATTAGTAGTTACAACATAATTGTCCATCCCTTGAATATTGTCTGGTTGTGTGACTTCCTTTTGCTGAAAGAATGTGGCAGAATTGATGATGCCTTTATTTTGAGTCCAGTTCTCAAGGGGGCTTTGTACTTTGATTCTCTTTTTTTTTTTGGTTTTTTTTTTTGTGGAACCGGGGATTGAACTCAGGCCCTTGTGCTTGCCAGGCAAGCGCTTATTCTACTGAGCCATCTCCCCGGTTTTGATTCTCTTTTTTAAGGAATAATCCCTTTATCATATTACTAATGTGACACCATCCCCATCATTGCCCTCGCTGCCAATCAGCCGCTCAAAGCATAGGAGCATGTGACTTTTCTTGACTGACCTGTCTCCAGACAATCTGACCACAGGTGACCACAGACACATGACAAGTCCTAACTGAGACCACCAGAACCTGACTCAGATTAGCACAGCTGTGAAGCTGATGCTTAAACAAGTGAGCAACAGTAAATCATTTTACTCACTGTTCTTTGGACAGCTTAGTACACAGCCCTAGACACCTGGTGTAGAAGTTGTTTGCTGAGATAAGAGACTGGCATAAGAAAAAATTCAGACTGGGGAGCTGGTAAAGTCTCAAAAAATGGAGAGAAATTTTTAGAAAAGTAGGGAAGATGATGAAGAAATTGCTCCTGGAGACTGAGAAAATGATAGCACATACATTATAGTCTCAAAGTTATTGGCAAAATAATTACATATATTACCTGGGAAAATAAAAAATCATACCACATATGCTCTAGTTATAAATATCTCTAGGAAAAGTGTTGAAAGTACTGGACTGCTGATCCTTGCTTCATATGGTATGGCATGGGAAGAAATAATAGTGAAAAGTGTTATATTTGCAAAACAAATTTACAGAGGATCAAGTAAGAATAGGCTTTTTTTGGTTGGCAAGTAAAACTACTCACATCTTATCTTCTTAGTAGGTAAAAGATTGAAATATAAATTCTATGGACTCAGGACAAAGACTGAATCAGGAATGAAGTTATAATGTTGTTCAGACATCTTAAAGGATTAAGCTGATACCTATTGAAAATCTCAGCTAGGGAAAAGCAGGGCTCCTGAGAATCTCAAAGGTGTATTCTTACTATAGTAGCTCAGTCTCCAAGTAGCAGTTTCTAAACCTATATATAGCAAAACATATGTTAAAATCCATTGTTGCTATGGCTCTTAGGTATCAGTGATCTAACAAAGCAGATGCATTTGTAGTCTATAAAGACTTTAAGGAGTTTCAGTTTTCAAATGTGCCAGCAATGTGGATGAAAAAGTGTTGATGTGGTTTAGCTGCAAAAAATGGATGCATCCTCAGTTTTTCCATCAGCAGAGAGAAGCTAAAGAAATTGACTCAGTGTCCACTAAGATTTCTTTTTACAAAATCATGACTAATTATCATAAAAATGACTATTACAGAAGGAGATACTCCAAAATTGGAAGTAAGAGAGTAGAGGTAAGTAGTCTGCACATCAATTTCTGTGGGAAAAAATTGATACTAATTGAGAATCAGTTTAAAATCCAGAATAGGACAGCATGGTACCCCATGGCCAATCAGAGTTTGAAATTTTGCAGACTGCTAGCAGCTGCATGGATTTAATTTTCTTTTATGTGAGAATGTTTATTGTCATCCATTCTGCAGGCCTACTGATTGACAGGTAATCTGCGTTTTCATCTCAGAAGTCTTTGGATACGGAAGAATTGCATTTAAAGGGCCACATCCAGATATGGTAGACATTGTGGTTCTTATTATAGAAACAATTGTTGGTTTTGGAATGGAATAAGCGTATTTTGCATTTGGGGGCTTTATAGGCCAGTATCAGAGGAAGCATTATGGTTAATTGTTTCTAAGAATTCCTATGTTATATATCATCACCATAGAATTGTTGCATTTTGGCCATTGTGGGATAAAATCACAAGTGGCATATTCCTTTGGCTTAAGAAAGAGGTGATTCTGAGCAGAGGCCTCCAAATATCTTCTGTATTTTTGCTTTTCCTTCAGTAATTTAGCTGTTACCCTATGAACAAGTCCATACTATGCTGTCAGCTGTCGAAGGATGTTGTTTAGTCTCTCCACTACCCACACTGATGTCCAGTTGCAAACTTGTGAGTTTGTGTGACTGAGATCACTCCGAAACAGTCACCCCTAGACTACCAGCAAGCCAACTATTGACACATGGGCAACGCAAGGTTAAATATGCTGAATTCAGTCCATTTGAGAAGGAGTGATTGAGTGATCTCCATTAACATTAACAATGACATATGATAATTTTAAGGCACTAAGTTTGCGCAGGGTTTTGTTTGTTGCTTTTTGATGTTTAGCCATATATGTCACATCTCCTAAGCCCCCAGAGGTCCTCTCCCAGCTCACTCCTTCTACAGTGAGGAATCTACTCCCTTCATTAGTTCACAAACTTTTATTTAAGGAAATCACAGAAGAAATATATAATTGAGTTAAGGATTAGTTGATTATGTGTGTCACTGATTTGAGGAGAGAAAAGAAGACTGAAGACTCAGGAGCATGTTAGAGATTTTGGGAAAAATCTGTCTGACAAAAAAAAAAATACCATTTTCTTATAAGAAGTATTATAGACTGAAGGCCTGAACACCTTGTGCTAGATTTAAATGGAGACAAAGATTTGAAAAAAATACAAGGGCTAGAATTCTTTAAAAAACAATTTTATTGAGAAACAAATATCAGTGGGACAGTTTCACAGTGCTAGGATTTGATGTATCACTGTCTCGAAAGCTGGGGAATTCTGATCAGCTGCTACTAAGAGAGGCCTTTTCGTCCATTTCCCTCTTTATCTTCCTCAAGCTCTGTCATCGTCACGGCTGTCACATTTCAGCAGCATCTTGAAAGCTTTCTGGAGGAAAATCAACTTGCAAAATAATGGCAGCCCAAAACATCAGGCAAGGTTCCTGCTGCCTAAATGAGACAAAAGCCCAATCCCAGGAACACTGGCTGCAGTGCTCAATTCTTTACCTCTTCCAGGGAAACATACCAGTGATTCGAACCTCGAGGAGCAGAATCCCTTTGGTCAGCTCTGCATCTGCAGCGTTCATCGTGATTCTAGACTCTTGTGAGCACTTGTAGTTTCTTATTTCTCTTTTTCTTGGAGATGAATTTTTTTTTTTTTTGAAAAAAATGTAGAAGTAACAAGCACTGTCTGGCCCTCATGCTCACTTCTACAGTATGATGTCTTACTGATGGGTTATGTAATAAGCATGATGTCCCCAATAGATTTTTGAGAAAATGTTTTATGCTTTTTTTCTAAGCAGTGGTAAAAACACAAGTTTCTGAGTTAGATGTACCTGGAGGACTTCCTTGCTTCTTTTGCTTCCTACTTACAAGGCCTGTGGTAAATTGCTTAAATCCTGCTCAAACTTTGCTTTGTCCTAATAAATAGGACCTAATGAATCTCATAGTCAAAATTTTCTGATAAACTTTTCTGCCCATAACATAATGGTGGCAACTTTCAGATACTTAAAAAAAAATGCTAAAAGTGCATTTCATAAGCGAGGCTCCTACTGAAACTTGTGAAATTTGGAGCTAGTGAAGATTAAACGCAAAAGAAGCTACAGCAAGAGACACAGGCAGGTGGTGAGGCCAGCCCTTCTCTTGGGTTCTAAAATGTACAAAAACATAGCTTTGGGGATTGTAGACTCTTGATCATGTGTGTTGAGGGACCTTAGAGCTCTAAACAAGGCATCTTATTGGAATTAGTGAGAAATGGCTTTTATTCTGTCAGGAAGAAGACAAATGTTACTTTGTCCTGTCCAATTTCTGAAATAGAAGCCCATGACAAATATCTTAGAGTATACCTGCATACTCCATTATTCTATCTTTCTGGTATTCAAATACGATCATTTTTCATGTTAAGTTCGTCTCTGCTAACCTTTCAGACACTGAGGTGAGCCGTTAACAACTGGTGAGACTTAGAAGGAGAAGAAATTGTGCTTGGGAGGCTCACGTGAGTGATGCTCTTTGTTCTAGTGATGTTCTGATGACAAATTGGTCATTTCTAATAGTAGTAAGTGTTGCATCAACCTGTGAAATGCTTCACACTTAAAATTTATATAACAAAGGACCGGCCAAATAGTTCAGTGGATTAAAGTGACTGCAAACAGGCATAGGGGCCGGGAGTTCAATCCCAGGCCTGCCTTGCCAGACCTGCCCCCCACCCCCCACCCCAGTGTGCTGAGAAGGTAATTGAGACTGGGAGTGGTGGCACATGCCCATAATCCCAGCACTTGGGAAGCTGTAAACAGGTGGATCACTATGAGTCCGATCTAGTAGTGAGA
>NDGM011187759.1:0-10420 GCA_002564305.1 Octomys mimax
GAGATGGCTCAGTGGAATAAGCACTTCCTTGGCAAGAGCAAGGGCCTGAGTTCAATCCCTGGTAAGTTAAGCAGGAATTGATAGTGCAATTACACAAGGCTGGGAAGGTAGCTTCACAGTTAAAGGGCCTGCCTGGGAAGCACAAGGACCCAGGTTCAATCCCTGGTACTGCATGCAGTGCTGGCCCTGGAGCAAGGACATACAGTGCCAGCCACCAAAACCAGGTGTGGTGGCACATGCCTGTAATCTCACTGCTGGGGAAGCTAAGACAGGAGGATCATTATGAGTCTGAGCTGTATAGTGAGACTCTGTATTAAATAAATAAATAAAAGTAAAAAAAAAAAAAACATCCAAACTATTTTGCATGTATACCTAAATAAGTGCATGCACACTTGCTTGCTTTTCTCTCTCTCTCTCTTTCTTTCTTTCTTTCTTTCTTTCTTCCTTCCTTCCTTCCTTCCTTCCTTCCTTCCTTCCTTTTCCTTTTCCTTTTCTCCTTCCTTCCTTCCTTCCTTCTTTCCTTCTTTCCTTCCTTCATTCTTTCTTTGTTCTTTTCCTTATCCTAGTTTTTCCTTCCTGTTGAATAAATGTTTTCCCTTACACAATATCTATTGTACCTTTAGCTTATAATTGCTCTCAGGTTCCGACACTAGTGAGATAATATGATGCTTGCACACGTGGATCTCACTTATTTCACTTACCAAAACAGTATCTAGATGCACCCATTTGTCTACAAAAGCCTCAACTTTCTCTTTTTTATAGCTGAAAAATACCTCATTGTGTAAAAACATTGCATCTTTTTTATATATTCCTCAGTAGATGGGCATTAGCGCTGTTTCCAAGATTTACCTATAACAAATAGTGGTGCTATAAACATGGGGGCATATGTATCGCTCTGGTATGATGACTTCAGTTCTTTTGGAAAAATATCTAGAAGAAGAAGAGCTCACTTGAATGGAACCTCCAACCCTAGATTTTTGAGGAATCTCCATACTGATTTCCATAATGGAGAAGGGATCCTTCTCCCCCACAGCCTCTCCAGCATTTGTATGGTTGATCGCTTGATGATAGCCATTCTTTCTTGCCTAATACGTTATCTCAAGATTGTTTTAGTTTGCATCTCTTAAATGACCAGTGATGCTGAGCACTTTTCATGTATTTACTTGCCATTTCTATCTCTTTATTTATGAAATGTATATTCTTCTCAGATGCCCATTTTTGGGCTGGGTCTTTGAATTTTGAAGGCCTAATTTTTTAAAATTTTTTATATCTTCTAGATAGGAGTCCTTCATCTCAAGGCCAGTGTGCTGTAATTTTTTCCAAATTTGTGAATTTTCTTTTTATTCTGTTGGCAGGTTCTTTTGATATAAAGGAACTTTTCAAAAAGATGAGATCCCGGTGGCTGATTCTTTGAAGTATTTCCAGCAGTTTAATTTTGTTCATGAACTCCTTGCCTACACCTAGGTCCATAAGGTTTCTATCTACTTTCTTTTTTTTATTTTTCTACTTTCTCATTCAGGATATTTAGCATTTCAGTTTTAATATTTAAATCTTTGATCCATTTTGATGGTAATTTTGTGCATGATGATAAGCATGGGTCTACTTTAAGCCTCTGGCATGTGAAAAGCCAGTTTTTCCAATGCCATTTCTTAAAGAGACCATATTTCTTTCAGTGAAACTGTTTAACCCCTCATTCAAAGAAGGTAGCTGGGTACGTTTGTAGCTATGTCTGTACCTTCTAATCTCTTCCACTGATCCTCAGGTCTGTTTTTTTTTCTTTGTTTTTGCCAGCATAATGCTGATTTTATCACAGTAGCATTGTAGTATAATTTCAGGTCAGGGATTGTGATGCCTTCTACCTTTCTTTGTTACCTAGAGTTACTTTTGCTATTCTAGGTCTCTTCTGGTTCCAGATGAATTTTAAGAATGTTTTTCCGAGGTCTGTGAGGTGTACTAATGGTATTTTAATTTGTATTGCACTGAATCTGTATAATAATTCTGGGAGTATGGCCATTTTCACATTGTTGGTTATTACTGTTTAGGAACATAGAATATCTTTCCATTTGCTGAAATCCTATTTGATCTCTTTTTTCAGAATACTATAATATCCACTCCATAAATCTTTCATTTCCTTTGTGAGACTGATTCCCAAGTATTTCATTTTCTTGGGTGTTATTGTGAGAGGCATGGTTTCCATAATTTCTCTCTCAGTGTATTCATTCCTTGTGTACAGAAATGCTATTTTTGAGTGTTGACTTTGTATCCTGCTATGCTACTGAATTTCATTTTTAAATATGCAAGTATCTTAGTGGAGTTTCAGGGGACTTTTAGATACAGTCTTATGTCATCTGAAAATGATGATTTTACTTCTTCCTTTCCAGTCATCATTCCTTTTATTTTGTCCTCTTGTCTAATTGCTCTGGCTAATGTTTCTGGAACTATATTGAACAAGAGTGGTGACAGTGGCCTTCCTTGTTCCTGATTTTAAAATTAAGGCTTTCAATTTTTGCCTAATTAGTATGATGTTGGCTGCTGGCTGTTCATAGCTGGTTCTTATCAGGTTGAGGTAAAGACCATCTTCTGATTTTCTGTAGTGTTTTTATCATGAACGAGTGTTGGACTTTGTCAAAAGCTATTTCTGTATCTATTGAGATGGTAATGTGATTTTTGTGTTTGACTCTATTGAGGTGGTGTATTACATTTATGTATTGTATATATTAAATAATCCCTGTATTCCTGGGATGAATCCTACTTGGTTATGATGTATAATTTTTTAATGATTTGCTACATTCTGTTTGCTAGTACTTTATTATGGATTTTTGTGTGTATGCCCATTAGATAGCTTGGCCTGGAGTTCTCTTTTTTGGTTTGATCTTTCTCTGGTTTTGGTATCCGAGTAATACTTATCTCCCTGAATGAGTTTTGGGGAATTCTTTCCCTTTCAATTTCATTGATGAGTTTGAAAAGAGCTGATATTAAGTTCTCCCTAATTTCTTTTATGAATCCTTTAGGATCTTGGCTTTTCTTTGTTGGTATGTTTTTTAAATTATATTTCCAATTTTATTGACTGATTTAGATTATTCACAATTTTCATATCATTTTTTGTGCAGGGACTCACTGCGCAATTTGGACTTGTAATGATTCTCCTGTTTTCTGCCTTCCTAGTGCTGTGATTACAGCTGTGTGCCCAGAATCCTTTACCAGTTCAGCATGCCTGGGGGCAGGGCCGGCATGACATGTGGTGTCAGGGATCAAACCCTGGCCCCTGCGCTTACCTAAGCAAGCACTTAGTCCACTGAGCTATTTTACTGGCCCTTCATATCTTCTTGACTCAGCTTTGGTAGTTCATATGTATCTAGGCAGGTCTATTAGTTCTATATGTTCCATCCTGTGAGTGTAAAGATTTTGGAATTTGAGTATTGGTAATCTGAATTTCTATAGGGTTAATTGTGATTTCACTCATTTCATTCCTCTATGCATGAGTTTGAATTTTTTCTTTCCTTTTTAAATAAAGTTTGCTAGGAGTTTATCAATTTTATTCATTCTTTTTTCTTTTTTTTTTGTATTTTAAGGAAGGGTCTACAGGTTATTCATTGTCTCACTGCTAGATTGGACTCGTAGTGATCTGCCTATTTATAGACTCCCAAGAGCTGGGATTAGAAGCACGCACCACCACATCCAGTCTCAATTGCCATCTCAGCACAACACGTGGGTGGGGCAGGCCCAGGAATGGAGCCCCCAGCCTCTGCACCTGCTTGCAGTTGCTTTAATCTTCTGAGCTATTTGGCCAGCCCTTATTTATTTTTTCAAATAGCCAATTCTTTGACTTATTACTTCGTTGTATTGTTTACCTTGTCTCCATTGCATTTATTTTTGCTTTGATCTTCATAATTTCAAGCCTTCTTTGGGCTTTGGGTTTGACTTGCTCTTTTTCTAGAAGTGTGAGGTGCAGTGGAAGTTCATTTATTTGGGCTTGTTCTGTTTTCCTGATGTGAGAATTTATCACTATAAATTTCTTTCTTAAGACAGCTTTCATTGCATCCCACAAGTTCCAATATGTTGTATGTATATTTTTGCTTGATTGTAAGATTTAATTTCTTCTCTAATTTTATCCATGACCCATTTAATGTTCATAAAGGTATTATTTAATTTTCATGTGTTTATAGAGGTGTTGCTGTTTATTTTGTCAATAATTTCCGGCTTTAGGGGCCAGGGAGATGGCTTAGTGGAATAAGTAGGGGCTGGGGAGATGGCTCAGTGGAATAAGCGCTTCCCTGGCAAGCGCAACGGCCTGAGTTCAATCCCCAGTTCCGAAAAAATAATAATAATAATAATTTCCGACTTCATTACACTGTAGTCAGACAATATTCATAGGATAATTTCTATTCCTTTGCATTTACTTAAGCATGTTCTATGCACTAGCACATGATCTGTTTTGGAGAATATCCTATGTGCAGCTGAGAAAAATGTGTATTCTGACATTGTTAAGTAGAACACTCTAAAGGTCTACTAAGTGCATTTGTTCACAAGTTCAGTTCAGTTGTTATTTCTTTGCTCATTTTTTGCATGGTTGACCTATCTCTTTGTGTCAATGGGGTGTTAAAAGTCCCCAAATACCAGTATGTTTTCTTGTTTTTGTTTTTGTTTTTCTGTGGCACTAGGGATTGAACTTGGGACCCTGCACTTGCCAGACAAGTGCTCATTCTACTGAGCTATCTCCCCAGCCCCTGCAAGTATGTTATTGTTCTTTAGATTTTTCATGACTGTTAAAATTTGCCTTATATATTTGGGTGCTCCTACTTTGAGATTACCTTCTTTTACAGCTTTCCCCTGACAAGTGTGTAGTGACCTTTATGTTTTGCTCATACTTAGTTTGAAGTTGACAGTGTTAGCAACCAGAATAGCTACCCCTGGTTTTCACTCGGGTCCTGTCACATGGAATACTGTTTTCCACCTTTTGACAGTCTATTAATTTCTCCCCTGTGCATCTTTACTGCATTTTCTTTGTCCGTTCGTCTATTGACAAACTCATAGTCCAAGATTTAGTTATGTAAGAGTGTAAGAGTTGTGATGCTACAAATGCTGGTATGCACGTCTCACTGCAGCTTGTCTTTAACTCTTTTGTGAAAACACCTTGATGTGGACTAACTCGGTCAAATGTCATTTCTGTTTGAGACTCTTGAGGAATCTCCACAAAATTTACTGTGCTTTCAAGGGTTCTAGGTGTTTCTTCATAAAATAGCATAAATCAACCTAGATTTAGAATCACAGCTGCACATATTATTACATGTTTAATTTTAGATATATTAAAGATGTTTCTAAACGTCTGATTTTGGTCCTACTGCAGAACACCTGCAAAGGTATCGTAAAACCTATTGCTTTAAGGATCAAATGAAATGTCATTCTTTTGATGAAATGTCATTTATTTCTAGTTGTGCTTATTATTGAGATTAAAAATGGACAATAAAAACATTTGTTTTAGATTTTGTATTCTCTATGGAAAAGTCAGAAAATAAAAATTTCAAGTGCTACAAGAAAACCAACACTGAGACTGGGTGTGGTGGTGCACACCCTAATCTCAGCACGGGGGAGGCTGAAAATAGGAGAATCACCCCCTACACATTGGAGCTGCATAGTGAGACCCTGTACCAAATACATTAAAAACAAAACCAATATAACATAATATGGAGATCTTATTACTTACCAATATATTTGCATATTGAAAAACATGTATTAAGAAGTTAAAACTAAAGACTATGGATTTTAAGGATTTTTTAATTATTTTTTTTTCAGAACCAGGAATTGAACTCAGTCCCTTGTGCTTGCCAGGCAAGCACTTATTCTACAGAACCATCTCCCTAGCCCCAACTTCAGATATTAATATAGTTAATACACTATTTGTAAAGGAAATACCAATGTTACCTAAAATTGACTGTAACTTTTGATGAAATGTCATTTATTTCTAGTTGTGCTTATTTTTGAGATTAAAAATGGACGATAAAAACATGTGTTTTTTAGATTTTGTATCCTCTATGGAAAAGGCAGAAAATAAAAAAATGAACAAAAATAATTAGAGCCTGTAATAAGAAGTAAAAAATAAAATACTCCAACAAGGTGGTGAGAAAGTGGCTTCTGTGATACTGTAAGAGCTGAAACTTAGAGGCTATACAGAAAGAAGTCAGATAGAAAACCAGAGAAGGCCTGTTCCATATGGAAGAAATAGAGTGTGCAAACAAAAGGAAACTGAGATGGGAGGAAAAATAACTTCTATTTTCCAGGAGCAATAAAAATTATGTGACCAAAGTAGGACCAAGCAGGAGAGAAAGGAACTATGTCAGTCATAAGCAGAACCAGCGTCCATCTGGGGTTTTAAAAGCCCTGAGAATGCCCTTGAATTTTATGGACTATATTGGATTATTTAATAATAAATTGAAGCAAATATATAAATACATCTGAAAAACATTGTGCTGATACAAATGAGAATCTTGCGTATAAATAAACACAAAGCTGGCACAGTGTACCAGAACAGGAAAAGCAAAGGAAAGAAAAAACAATCGCATAATTGGTTGCCTCTTGTGAATAGGCCTGGCACTTAGGAAAAGAGGCCTATGAGGATCTTTGGAATAATGTTTTAATTCTGGATAGATGATTGCATTAAATAGTTATTTGCAAATCCAAGACATCCATTCCATTATATGTAAAATGTCTCAAATAAAGTTAATAATCATAAGCAAATGTTGAACTCTGTGGACATACATGCTGCAAACCAAGGCTATCTGCAACATAGAGTGTGAAGAATAAAATAGAAGAGGAAGTTATAGAACCATGGTTCCACAGAGGCTGCTTTGGGTAGGTAGAAAAACAAGGAGAGTAAAGAATGATTTGTGAAATCTAGATGGTCACATGAGAGTTTTTCATAAATTTTTTAAAAATTCTCTCCATATTTAGCATTTTACAATAGAAATGTGGGAAAGAGAGAGATATGCAATATATATGGGAAAAGCATTGAAGTTGTAGGTTTCTAGACTGAAAGGCTTCAGAGATCTTCATACATAATAAGTTTGGTTCTCTAGTAAGGGTTGAGTGTCAGGCACCCAGTTATTGCATAGCTGCTATTTATTGTGCACCAGGATCTAATTGGCTCCAGGAAGAGCAATCCTGTTTAATGTAGTCATTCTCTGCTACTAACAAGAAAGATGTAGGACAAATACTTACGATAATGTGCTTAACAGAAAGCAACTAGCAAGCAGAGCCAAACACTGCTGCTGCGTGACCGCCTCCTGTCAAACGCAAACCATTCTGTGAGAGAGAAAGCTATACTCATGATTATAGAAGGGAATTATGACTAAAAGGAGAGAAGGACTTTAAGGGGTGATGGAGGTGTATACACCATTTTCAGTGCTTTTCCTATGACTATATGTGTTAGTCAAAATTCACCAATAAGAACAAATTTCATTTTTATGAAAACTATACTTCATAGTACTGATTTTTAAAATTAACAAGGATAAACAGAAAGAAGTGGATATGTACATGCAGCATGTTCTACACTATGTGATATGACATAAATCCTCCACCAATGGTTGAGTAATTAGTCCCCAGCCTCCAACACTGCAGAGATAGGATTCTCTCTGGCCATGTCCAGGCCCGACAGCTGTGGTGGGAAACAGCCTCAAACCTTCCACACTGCAATAAACTAACATCCTAGAAATGAATCCTCAAGACTGTAAAGCAAGCACCACTAAAGCTGACTTGGACAAGCACAGATGCAAGTGAAGGGCAGCCTGTCTTTGGACAAGGAAGATGAAGGTTAACACGGACATTAGCAGTTATCCCCACAGCTGCAGAGGAAAAGCCAGAGTGAGAGTCAGACCCGAAATTACACCTGGACTACATCTCAGAGAATTTTAATATTATGAGCATAGGAATTAGAGACAAGGGTGAAGGTCCAAATCCTTGAATGTAGTACCAAATATTGCATGTTATTAGCACAAAGTATGAAACCTTTGGCATTAGTAGCAAGATAGCTGATGAAAAGGTGGTCATCAAACCTATTTAATCTGAGATGGAGATACGTTTTTCAGAAAAGATTCTAATATGTGTTGAGCTTCAGGGCTGGAAATCCTGAGCTCAGTTACCTCTTTTAAGAATTTGGATTAGCACTATTCTACCTTCCAAGGTTGATTTGCCTATCAAGTTGATGAACTCATGAATAAATGCTAACTGCCATCAAAACATAAGTTATTGTTTTCTACAATCTATGAAGTCTATGGAAGTCTCTCTGAAGGGCAGAAATTTTTCCAATTTCTGCTCTTAACCATAATTTGTATGTACATGTGCCTACACTTTTCACATCATCACCTTGGAAGCCCAAGGCTGTTTCCTTTCCATCCTTCTACTCTTTCCAGCTGGGCCTAGAAGCTACTTCACATATCCTTTAAGTTGTTTATTTCTTCTCCTGCCTTTATCTGCTGGTCAGTATGAGCACCTTGCAGATGAGGAGATGCTGCAATCTGACTTGCAGGTCTGCATATGTGGTAACTTGTCGATATCATGATATAGTTACGGGAAGAAAGAGGAAAGTTGCAAATTTCTTCATGGCTTTTAGGTAGAGAACTGAGGGGTTTTTTTTGCCTTTAAACTCCACATGGAGAATGATATAGTAATCATTTATAGTTGCACTCACAAAGTTATGCAGGCAACAACTTTCATAAGTTCTCTCCTGTAGGCAGACACAGTGATACAGGCTGTGTACTCTAAGGCACATGTACAGTCAAAGCACAATGCAGAATCCACTGCAAGCATTTGAGAGGGTTAATAAAAAAGATTCATATTGAATGATTACTCCAAAATAAAAGAGAAATCATTAAGAGTTAAAAATTATATATGAACATGGGATTAATGTATCTATTATATCTTATCTCTTAACAGAGACAATGTTCCATGCTGATGGATTTTGTCCTCCTCTTTCATTTGATCATGAGACACCCATGTCATCACATATGCACTGTTTTATTGACAAGTGATAAATAAAAAATAAATTATTTTATACAGTATTGAGACATGAGTTAGTTTTCAGGAGCTGCAGAGATGGTGCTAGCTGGAATTCTAGACAAAATAAGATGATGTATTTGGGGATGCAGAAAATCAGGGAGGTTTTGCTAACACTTAACTGAACCATAAAAGATGATATTCAAGTAATATCACAGTATCAAGAAGTATTTTTTATTGAGGGAAGTTCTAAATGCTTTCCAATAAATAAATAAATAAATAAAATAATAAAATAATTTTCTTTAATTTCATTCTGTAGGCTTTATTTATAAATCTGCTTCTGCGAGAAGAAAACTAAGGCAAAGGGGGTTTCGTAGCTTTCCAAAACATATGCAGTAAGTCCTGGAGCCTGCATAACACAACTTACCAACCTAGCAGGGAAATGTTATAAATTAGCCTGGAGGAGATTTTAGAAATACAATAAACATACATACAGGCACCAGACTAGTACCTAATAAAATCAGCATGTTAGATGTGTGTTTGATCAGAAGATAGACCACATGCCTGGTCTAAATTAATTAAGGTACTTTCTTTTTTCATAATTGCCAGAAAACAATGTGTATTCTGATATTTTGGAATGGAAAAATCTGTAGACATGTAACAAGTACATTTGTTGTAACTACCTTTTTAAAAAGTTAACAACATTCTTTAATTCAAATATTCTCAGGGCTATTAAAGGATAAGATTCTATCTGTTGTATCAGGACTATTTATGACCTATCAATGTGCATGATAGGCTGGAGGAAGACAAAGCTCATAAACCACACTGTGAAGAAATAGGGCGTGAATGTTGCTGACTGAAGGATCCACCCCCAGTCCATAGTTGCAGATATGTGCATCAACAAAGAGTTTCCCAACAGGGCACATAACACTACTTACAGTGAAGTGTCCTCTCACCCAAAAGCTGCAGTCCCCAATTTTTGGCATTAAGATCAACAATCTCAAGGAAGATAAGTTTTCCACAAAATGAAGGAAGATTATTCTTTCAACTTCTTTCTTATGAATGTATGTTTGTGACACACACTTACATTCCCCAGGACTAGCATCCTTGCCTCAGCTCCGCCCCAGGTACGGGGGCATTAGACTCTCCTAAAGAGTGTGCAGCCCACATCCTTCATGTGCACAGTTCACAGTGAAGTTCTTGCCCCTGGCTTCACAGGAGGTGGAGCTCAGGTGGTAATGGGAGCAAGCGCAGCAGCTCTAGGACAGACGAGACCTTGCTCGCTGCCTTGCTCATGTGCTTGGCACCTCTCACCTTCTGCTGTGCTCATATACAGTGGGGCTGGGGTCCTCAGCCACGGATACCAGGTCTTTATTTTTCTGGATCTGATAATTTTGAAACTCTTATTATTTGAAGTTATATTTCTTATACA
>NDGM011187760.1:0-24958 GCA_002564305.1 Octomys mimax
TCTCTCTCTCTCTCTCTCTCTGGCATGGATCCTTACTGATTTGATTCTCTAACTTAAGCCAGATAAGCTATAATTTTGTATCTTATGTATTATGTACCCTTACAAAATTTAATTGAAAAAATTTTCATGGTCAATGAAGTTTGGAAACCACACTGGGTAATGAAGTCACTGAAGTATTTATGTAGAGTAATGATTAACACACAACACATTAGACTTAGTTGCGACTGGAGAATGGATGGAAAAAGAAAGTATGTGGGCAAATTAAAGAAACTTGAAGGTGTGGCACTCACTTGGTCAATGATGGTAGAGAAAAAGCAAGGGAAAGGAAATGGGGAGCATTACTAAAAGCAAGACTTACTCTAACATTGCTCATAGACCTCTGTTTTGATTCCTCCAAAAAGTAAAGCCCGAATCATAGGCTTGCATTAGGATATTTGGACAAAAATTATAGGCTGACCAATGGCTGAAGTTTTCTCATGACTGAAAGATAAATGTATAATATTAATCCTGGAATAGATAACTAATTGGTATTGGATGATATAAAAGAGATTGAGAAATTTCAGCTCATTGCAGAATTTTGGTTCAGCTACCTAAAGATCAAAATGTTACTGTATGTTAAGAAAAGAAGCATAGTAGATGCAGCTAATTTGGAAAGTAAATGGTGGATTAATTCACTGGGTAAATGGCCAGAACTTGAGACCCCTTTCCTGCAATATGGAGGAGTCTTTATTTGAAGAGGACAATGCCAATATAGAGAAGACTCTGAGCTCTTCTTCCTCTTGGGAATTCTATAACTATAATTCAATTCTATAACTATAATATAAGCTTTTTCCTCTTGGGATACAGTGCTTTTTTATCCCTAAGGCCATGCAGATGGATGTGATTTCTTCCTTCCATGAACAAACTGATCACAATGCTTTAGAGGTCAGGCTGTAGGCCCTCACTCTTTTATCCTTTCAAGAAGAATTGAGCACTATCACCTCAGTGAGGATACTCTGAAGGAAATTTTACATGATATGAAATTAATCTCCATTAACTAATTCACACATCATATAACAATAAAATAATTTTTTTGCTAAACTTCTTTGAAAAAGAATAATGAACTGAAAAACGATGTGGTTCCAGCACTGATAACTTCTTAGGACTTCCTAGTCATTCGATTGTGTGAGACATCTTGATGTACTCTACTCATGCCAACACCTTTTGAAGAAAAATAGTCAAAACCAAAACAACAAATATAAAAAGTCCTATAATAGAAAAATAGGAGAACATTCAAAATTTGTGAAGGATACCCGGGAATTATTAGACATGAAAGGAAGAGTGGATGTTTTAAAACCTGAACCTCTGGCAAATGTATATGGTAGCCATTAAAACCTCTAAAGATAAAAATTAAATGCCAAAGAATTCTCCAGATTATTCTTCTATTCTTTTAACAGTACTTCCTTGCTCTCAACTTCACCTTTCTTCTATTTTTAAAATATTGAGTGTTTTGTGTGTGTGTGTGTGTGTGTGTAATAAGCACAGAAGTATATGAAAGTACTTTTAATTATATATGTGTTTACACAGAACAAGTATTCGTAATCATAATAATAAGTAATTACTGGCTGCTACCCATTGTCCAAATGCCTGCCATCCCAGCACTCTTTGTCTTGGTTAGACTTGGGCCTCAGGGAATGTGGTGGGAGGGTTGCTGTTCACCATGAGAGTGCTGAAACTCCTAGGCTTCACACTCAGAGCAAGTTTTCCTACCTGACTGACTAAGGATCTTCCTAACTAAAGACAGCCATATCTACAACCAACACAAAGATGGTGAAATCTTGTACAAATTATGTAAAAACATGTGATGTCGGATGTGCTTCTTATCACATTGGTGTCCTTATTTTCTCTGCTAGCAGCCACGACTAGATCTTCCATCCACTCCTGGAAGGATAGCTTGTTAGACTAAAAGATATCAAATGCTTATCAGCTGCAGAATCCTTTCTTGAAATGACATATCTTTAAAAATTACGCATATAACATTAAGGAGAGAAATTTGTTGTAATAAGAAAGAGGACCATGAATTCAGACTCCACAGGATATTCCTCACCACGTTTGGAGGCATCTTGGTATCTACCTAACCTAGTTTGCCAATACATGATGTGGACAACTTCTGATACTGATTGTCCTTGGGAAGCTTGTTTGAGTCAGACTACTTGGGTTTGTCCCTAACCTTCAATATCACTGTGATTTTTGGAAGATATTATTTATGTTCTTTATCACTAATTTTATTTAATGTTCAGTGACTAATATTCTGGTTATTGTCAAATGAGACTTCTGCAAGCTTTAAATGATGTAGGACATGTAAAATAATATAGTACCTTGCCTCTTCTAAAGTCCAGTAAATATTATATGCATTATAATTTTGATTGTTTTATTGCTCTACATTGTTATCAATTATCACTTAGTGTTAGAAATTGGTACATGCCAGTATTCTTATACACTCAGTTTTCTGGGGATAGAAGTAATAGTATTGGGAACAATGTCACCATTAACATTAACACCATTAACAGCTATCACCAAACCTAAAAAGTCACTGCAATTATGCAGTAACTTATTTAAGCACTGTTTTAGAATCTTATCTGACCTCGATTCTTACAAAATAAACACCTCTTAGCCCATTTAACAGAGGAAGAAATCAATGTTCTTAAAAGTGAAAACACTTTTTCCCATGGCGAGACAAAAAAATAATACATGACAGCTAGAATCCATAATTAGGATTATCTAGTTTAATTGTTCAAATATGATTTTTTTTTCCAAATTGGCTCCAAGTCCTTCCAATTTATTTTTCTTCCTAATTTATTTTTTCCTCCTGGAATTGTCCAAGAGATAATTGTGGAAATGAAGATTTTCAGTCCTAGGGTTACACACTTATGAGTAAGTGGTCTCATTGGTGTCTGATAGACTCCTATACTGTAAAGGAGATGGTAATTACTATATAGCCAAGAACGCTAGGTCTTTCCTCTTCATTGTTAAAGGGGAGTGGCATCATGATTATCATTTGTGTAATCCTGACTAAAGAAAATATTCCTCTACTTCTCTATCTTTCATACTTCTTTTTTCCAAATGTGTTCCAAGACGTAGATTTTTTTTTTTCCACTTGGACGCTGGAAGTTGAGACAATGTAACATGAACTATGTTGTCAGAATGGGTTCACATCAGTACCCTGGCCATGTACAACTGTGTGGCATTTGTAAGCCTTCGTATTTTGCTGAATTCTTTTTCTTTCCTTTGTAAAAGTAATTATATCCACCCACAGGGTAGCTATGAGTTAAATACAATAGAAAACTCTTAGTCCAGTGCCCGGAGTCTTCTGTAGATGAGACCTATTATTGCAGTTATTACATTCATGCTTCCCTTCAGTCCCAGGAATTTCTCTTTCTAGCCACATTCCACCCAAGTGTGCACTTCTTTCCCAGGAGTCTGTGTGCTCTGCATGGTTGAGAAGGTGCCAGGCTATTCTCTACTCCTTGGTAAAGGCACTTTTAGCATCAAATAGTCCCACTGAATTAACCCAACATTTTCTCTTCCCTTGCCCCCTCCCTGCTAACTACATTTTGGCACTTCTTCAAGGGGCTCTCTGTAATGAGCAGGTTCCCAGAGAAAGCTGTTTCCTGAAAGGCTTATAGCATTAACAAGAAAACAAGTTTAGGGTCTCAGCATTCTTGCTTTTGAAGAAAGAAATAAAGGAGCTTAATCTGCAGGCCTGGCAGCTATAGCAGGAGCCTCAGGCTTTCCTGGTCTCAAACCCAAAGAACCACCGTCTCATCAAGCATGCTATTTCTCAGCTCCTCTAGCAACTTCATTCTGGCTTGCTGATTTGCCTGGGAAGGGTTTGGTGGGAAATTCAACCTCTCCCTCAATTCTTTGTTCCTCAAATTAGGGCTGAGTAATGTTGCCATACCAATCAGCATAAATAGCTCTTTTTTTATAGTAGCATGAAAGATAGTGCTATGAGTGTGGACGTTTTTCTCTGATAGGTTTAAAGGCTTATAAAGGAGAGGAGAAAAGTACATGTGTAGGAGCCAGACAGACCTGGATACTATTTGCTGCATGACAACCTGGCTTTGGACCATCAACAAAATTGTTAATTCTTCCTTAAGCTCTATTGTCCTCCTTCGCTAAATGGGGATCACTGTATCTACTTTGCTTGTGCTATGGAGACTACCTTTAACAATGGACATTAAGTATTTAATCCTTTGTGATTGGCGTATTCATTCATTTGATAAAATGCCTCCAAAACGCCTTCTGTGTGTCACACAGAGTTAAGCATTGGAAATAAAGAGAGTAAGATAATCGGACACAGTGTCATTGCTTTCTTAAAGGATATAGTCTGGTAAATTTATGTTTTATACATCAGCTAAGGGGAATCAGGGATAAATGACGAATACAGTAGAGTTGGCAAAACCCTATTAACTTTTTATGGGACCTTGAAGACTAATGTAAATTAGAATAAATGATAGAGCAGAGAAGAGAACTGATCCATTTAAAATCACGGAGAATGGCACTGACAAAATTGTAACTCTATTCATAATTGAGCAAAATCTCCTTTCCTTAGCTCTGAAGAAGCTTGTAGTTTCACTGGCAGAGAGGATAATTTACAAAAGGAATACATCAGTATACGATAATTATTAAGGAAAAAAAAAAACTCCAGAAGGGATTCTGCTGCTGGAGAGGTATTTAAGAGAGACTTCTATATTAATAAATACTTGATCCAGACATGATGTATGATGAACTATGGAGGCTATTTCCGGATGGGTAGAAATGCTTGAGAAACACGGCCTTTTTGGGACTTTCTCCATGACACTAGAATCAAATTTTATTCTTTCACGTGCAACTTAGTGTAGATATTTGGCAAAGTACATGGCAAACTGAAAAAATGAGCATCATTTGCATGGATTTCTGTTTCCATGACTTTTTGAATTATATAACCATTACCCCACAGGAAGATTATATTGCATTTCAAATCTTTTCCCGAGGCCTGTGGAAGATTGAGTTTGCTCCAGTCCTAACATGAATATCTTATTAAAAAGCCATTAAAGACTCATCTTTTCTATCTCACTAATTTGTGTATTGGAAGGTGGTTACATCTTTTTTCCAGTGGGACCTCACAGACTTTTTATTAGAAGCTTCTTTTGGTGTGTGCTTCCAGAAAATATCATTTGCCAAAAATATATCAGTTATTCATCTTAAATCTAGTAGTGAGGAGGTGGAAGTCAATATTCAGTAAAGTTTGTAGGCTTTGAACCCATAGGGGAACTTGCAAACTTAATCCAAATACAGAAACATGTAGATTCTTGAATAAGTTTTTCTGCTGAACATATGAGTTTCTCAGGGAAGGAAATTCCTTCAAGTGTAATTATATTCTACATGACTTGTATGATAACAGTGTTCTTAAGAACCAGAATTCAACATATTTTAGGTGTGGTAAGTGCTTCTAGACTCTATTCCTCTGATTATCAAGCAGGGGAAGTTCATTCTTTTCTGAAAGTCTACATGTCCACATAGGCTGAGCCTAGATGTTTGGGCATCTCTAGGACTTCATCAAGCTGATGTGTAAAAGCAAATAACAGTCTCAGTTGATTCTAGCATCGTCCCACCAGTGAGTGGCAGAAAATGCATGCTGAAACTGATGGAGTTTTCATGATTTCCACATGGATGATGAAATACATTTTGATAGGTTGTTGAGCTGGATGGGGTGGGATAGGAGGCCGGTCCTTATGATTAGATGACAGTAGATTTTCTGAAGCTCAGTGTTCCAAAATAGGATTTTCATGAATCAGATAATTTTTTTCCTTCCCTGCCAAAGGGAGAGTCCAAGAAAACTAAGTATGATAGGCCTGGTATTGAATCTTGGTTCTACCCTTAGTGTCTGAGTTCTTGGAAAATTTTCTTGACACATTTCATTTTTGGCTGTCTCATCTATAAAGTAGAAGCTCTGATATCTAACATACAGAGCTGTTGCAATATAAAAATGAGAGATATGTAAAATACCTCGTAAGAAGAATCCTTAAAAGCAGCAGTGATTTTCTTAAAAAACGGAATTTAAAAAATTTTGGAGGAATTTAATGGGAGAATTCTTAGGAAGATGTACTAAGATTCAGAAATATTCCCATGGAAATAAAACAATAAAGCTCTGACTTTTTGCTCAGTATTCCTAGGCCTGTCCCATGGCATCAGGTTGGCTAGACATGACCTACTAAGCATACACATGCCAAAGAGTTCTGCCAATGACTAAAGTATAGCAGCATTTTACCATGTGCACTTAGAAAGAACTATGGTTACACCACGGGCTGGAGTGTCCCCACAGGTTTCAGCTAATGCTTTCTATTTGCACAGAAATATTTACAAGATGTAGCACTAAGCTTCTCATCACTGGAACCAAATTCTTGACAAGCAAAGTGTAAAGGAAAAGGGTTTATGTGGCTCATGGTTTGAGGGTTCAGTTAGCAACTGACTGGAACCAAAGGTGATCGCTCCATGGCAGCAAAGCCAGAGAACAGTGCTGTAGTGAAAGGGGCCAAGGACTAGATACTGACTCTAAGTTCCCACCCCTCATGACCCATGTAGGCACACACAGAAGTGTGCTTCTTAGAGAATTTAGTTTCTGGGATTCATTACACTGTGTTCAGCCATTCAGGCACTCAAAGTTCATGCCTCCATGGTAAACAAGTAAAGGTTACTTCTTCCTCTAATAGTGGATCCTGCATTTCCATGTGACACTCCTTTACCAGCATGTAGAATGTAGGAGTTGTAGGATGTAGCAGTCTGGAAGAGGTTAGTACCATTACAAAGAAAACAAGTGCTTTGTAGGGGAGGAAAGATGCCCAGCAAGAGTCTCACATATAAGCAAGACCCAATCACTGTGGGCTGAAAAGCACAATAGCATCAAGTTTTCATGTGAGGGAAATACCTAAGCCCCCTCCTTGAGAAGGTCAATCTTCTATGACGCTCTCAAGTCAGACAAGTTGTCAGTTAAGCTTAGCTATCACTTTCCACTTATCATCAACTTGACACCCCAAAGCATCTTTTTAAAACATATGCAATTTCTAAATGCATGCAATATCAAGATAAGAATTCTACCTAACTGGACAAAACTATCCTGCCTATAACCAGAAATTTAATAACACCGTCTGCAAAGTCTCAACAATTTCGACATTGCTTAGAAGTCCAAATCATTGTTTCTTCAGAGACTCAAGGCAAACTCTTAGCTGTGAAATCCTGAAAGCTTTGAAACCAAGTCACATAATCCCAAGGATCAATGACATAGGATAGACATTCCTATTCCAAAATGGAAGAATAGGGATTTAGAAAATAATAGGCCCACAGAAAGGTGAAAACCTTGCATGGAAAATATGAAGCCCTACATCTCTATGTCTGATATCCATGGGATATAGTGAAACATGAGAATGCTAGATGGTGTTAGTGGTCCTACTCCTATGGCCTGGTCAGCTACAGCTCACATGGACTCCCTTTTGAGCTGGTCAATTCACTGCCTGCAGCTTTCCTCAGAAGTTATCTTGCATTCCTAGCATCTCCAGCTTCGTAGGTCTCCTGCATCTTTAGCTTCTTCTCTTTTATATACCCTCCTCTCAATGGCCTATGGTGTGGCCTCCCAGGTCTTCTTTTCAAATCTGGGCGGAAGTCTTTCTGAACCCTACATTCTACAGGTCCTACCTTCTACATGCTGGTAAACCAGCATCATGGTGTAATGCCAGGATCTATTGTTAGAGGAAGGGGCATAACCTTTACTTATTTTTCATGGCTATTTGACCTTTGAGTGCCTGAATGTCTGAGCACAGTGAAATGAATCCTAGGAAACAAATTCTCTGGAAGAACCTGCTCAAGGAGGGTGCCTAGGCATGAAAACTTGGGGCTGTTGTGCTTTTCAGCCTGGGCCTTCCTTACCTGCAAGTCTCCTGCTGGGCATTTTTGCTCCTCTACAAAGCACTAATTTTTTTTTAATGGTACTAATTCCATCGTCAAACACACCTCTTTTGCTTCAACTTTACATGTAGTATTTTGGGGCCCAAACTTAAGTTTTTCAAACATTTTGCTTCAAATTCTCACTATCAATCTGCCTAAAGACAACCAGCGGTTCCTATCTCACAGCTTGAGTTTAGGCTGCCTTGAGATTTCTTGTTGCTGGTTAATTAATCCACAGCAGCTAGAGTCAGCTTTCCACAAAGTCTCAGGACATTGGAAAATTGCAGATAAGGTTTTTTATTTTATTTTTGTTCAGAATCAAATGTTAATGGCCTCTGATTCAGTTCCCAGTGGAATCCTAGCCTGGCCTTTACTGCATTCATACCAGTATTGTGATCTTCTGAGCTCCAGAATTGCATCATCGAACTCTGGCATCACCCTAAAGTAAAGCACAATAGATTTAACGAACAAATAGCTATTCTCTTATAGCACAGTGTGATGAATGCCATTATGGAAGAGAGTGTAAATTCTATGGGAAGAAAGAGAAGTTGCATCCAATTGCAGCTTTTAAGTTTAGATTAGCCCTTTATGCTGGTAGGAAGCATTCTCTAAACTGATATCAGAAAACTTAATGTAAGTTGGCAAGGCCAAATATTTAGTATGAAGCACTAAACTGAGAGGAGAATATAGACAGGATGAAAGTAATAATATGATGCATCCTAAACACATTCTAAAAGAAATCCAAATTGGTTGAAACATTTTCCGTGAGTGTGGGGACTGGAATATAAAATGAAATTGAGAGAAAATTTTCAGCTGAATCATAAAAGCTTTAGGGATATTCATTTAACAGATATTCTTTTGAGGAAGTGAATCTGCTTATAAACTGTGCTATTTGGGGTAATTCGGTTATTTTTCATTTCGGAGGTTCAGTCATGCTCAACATGACTAGAATTGGAAGCCTCTGAAGTCTCTTAAGCATATGTGTGTCACATACCACCCCATTCTTCCACTAAATTAGAAAATATACATTAAGTTCCAACTCCGGGCCAAGTTCTGTACAAGACTCCATGAATTCACCTATAAATAGGAAATGTCCTGTACAACCAGTTTTGTAGGGGATTCAGAGGAAAATCTAGGGTGAAAACTTTAAATTCCATAACTGAGGGTGTATGACAGATGCTTTCTATGGGGACATAGAGCAGGGAAATGTGAGCAATACAGAAAAATGGAAATGAAGTCTAGTTAGAAGTAAATGGGTATTAAAAATACTTCCAAGAATAGAGGGTATGCTTTGAAAGGGTGAAGTGGTGTAGGTGATACGCAGGTGAAGTATGGACTGAGATAAGCACTATGGGGCAAGAGGACATCTATGAAGAGAGAGGAAGTGTGTTGTTGTGCTTTGGGTTTTTTGCAAGGGTAAAAATGTGATATAAGCCACATTTTATAAGATTATCTTTTTTTTATTGGAACCGGGGATTGAACTCAGGCCATTGCGTTTGCCAGGGAAGCACTTATTCCACTGAGCCACCTCCCGGGCCCCAAGATTATCTTATAATAATCCAAAGAATCATACACAAAGAGTGCAGGAAATCTGTCCACACAGTAAAGACCAAATAATCCTGCTGAGGGCCTGAACGCTAATATTCGGCATGAGTCCAGCTGAACACCTAAAGCCCACAGCAATACCTTGTGCAAGATCAGTCAGAAGCCTAGAGCCCATGACAAAGTCTCACACAGGTCCGCTTCATGGATCTGCATTGGAAAGGCCCAAAGGTCAGTGGTGGAAGCTAGGAAGCCTGTGCCATCGGGATGCAGCATCTGTGCTAGCAGGCTGAGGGATCTGCACTAGAGCCTGGAAGCAATGCTCAAGGTAAGAACCAGAGCTTCCCTGCAAAAGTACCACGTCCATCATCAGCAACAGTGAGGTCTCGAGCTCCTCCAGCAATAAGAAAAGCTGAGCTCCCATCAGGAAAGCCAACATGACAAGGTTCTCCAAGAGGCTGATCTGCGTACCATCCTCCCATCCAAAGCCAGGAAGCAATACTCAAAATTAAGTCCAGAGCTCCTCCAAATGCACTATCGCCATTCTCAGAAACAATGAAGGTTCTGAGCTCCTCTTCTGACAATAGCAAAATCCATTAGGAAAGCCAGTGTGACAAGTTCCTCCAGCAGAACAGCCCAAGAGAACCAAAGCTTGCACCAGCTCCAACAGCTTCTCCGAATAGCTTCCCTAGAAGTCTCTCAACAGCCTCTCCAGTTCTGCCTCTTATCCTGCTGGTAACAATCCTCAGGTGGGCCTCCCACAACCAGACCCGCGCTAGCTCAATTCAGCTGGGTGCAAGAAGTTGACCACCAGTTAACTATCCACACATATGTGAAGGCATGCCATACAGCAATTGGAAATGTGTAAGTGGCCCAGATTGGACAAAATGAACCTATGTGGCAGTTGCAAGATATACCTGGAAAGGTAAGGGAATAAGTACAGGCCAGGTCAGGACAATCAACTGTGCTTTATCAAAATGCATATTTCCTTAGTTTAACTTGGAGAAAGTAGGGTGGTCTCAATTAGTAGGAGGCACTTTTCTGTACCTGTTCTGTACTGATAATTACTCCTCATTGATATTTTAGAAGATATCAAGCTGGAGGGTGATGGGTCAAAGCTTTGATCATTCCAAGTTTCCTTTCACATCACTTACCCCATTTCTAGCCCAGAAACTTCTTCAATAGCAGAGCAAGGCCTGACACCCTTCAAGTGAGGATGCTTGTTGGTTTGATTCTGGCTTTTTGATACCACCGACTTTGATGTATGTAAGTATATATATATATATACACACATATGCATATATGAATATAAATATATACATTCACATATGTGTACACATGTCTATGCATAAATATATGTATATGTATTTATGTATGCATTTGTATACTGCTAAGTTTTATAGAAGGAAGTAGAAATATGTACATGGTACCTATAGGGGCAGGAAACATTTGTGCTTGTTATAATTACTGTAGTCTAAAAAAATATTTTAAATTACCCTAGTAAGGAATCACTGAAGTGACATATTTGTGCGATTTAGTTTCTGTCTTAGTCACTTTCTTTGTCTCTGTGACAAGATGTCAGACACCTACATGCACAAGAGGAGCGGTTTATCTTGGCTCACAGATTCACACGTTCCTGTTCACAGTTGGGAGTCTCCAAGTCAGGACGGTCCTGGCGGAAGTGGGTGAGTAGGAGAAAGCTGCTTGGATCATGGTGCTGGACAGCACGGGGAAGACAGGAGCTTGGGAAGGAGACTGCCTCGTTTACTTTTCTTTCATTTCTGGAACAAAATACCCGACACCTAGATTTAAGGAAGGAAAGGCTTATTTAACTCATAGTTAGTGGAGGTTTCAGTCCATAATCAGCTGGCTCCGAGGCAGGGTGTGGCACATGGAGAGGGCAGCTATTCATGGTGGTGGAAAACAGCAAAACAGCAAGAGCACAATGGGAGAAATGGCAGCAGAAAGCTAGCCTCTCTGCCTCCCTTATATTGTATCCAGGCTATCTGTCCCAGGGCCATTGTAACTCTCATGTCAGTAATCCCAGCAGCACTCACAACCCATTATCCCAGCAGCAATAACACTCATAATCCCCAGATTGGATCATGGATTAATCACAAACTGGAGAAGCCACCTCATAACTGCAGGAGACTTTGGGGGGATACTTCAACACAAAACATAACAGAGACACCCCCTCTCCCCCAATTCACACTGCCAGTGACTGACCTCTAACCAGGCTCCTGACAATGAGGCAGCAGCCCTCAGCTCATCTAATCATTCAGGAATTTCACTCCCATGATTCAATCACCTGCCCTACACTTGTGGCTTTTGAGGCACCACAGATCTAACCATAGCACCTTATTTTATTATATGGCCTCATCCTGCACATCTCTCCACATTCCCAAGTTGAGGACAGTGAGAAGATGGAGAAAAAAGGAAGAGTCAGAATAGAGAAAACTGAGGCCAGATGGAGTCTTCTCTCTTGATGGGAGAAGAACGATGAAGGAAGTAGAGGAGGATGGAGGGCCCCAAAGGGTGCAGTACATTTATTTAAATATTCAGAGGTTGAATGTCATTGGAAAGTCTTCCATTTAGCAGCTTTCCTTCATGGAGTGCCTCGGCCCCTCTACTCTCAGAGTAGAGCTGCTTAGTGATGGGATTTGCCTCAGGAGCACTGGGTTCTCCAGGCTGGCCTTGCTCTGGACCACATGTGTGATTGAACTTCTGCTTCAGCTGCTCCCCATATTATAGTGTCTTCTAAATGGCAATTCAATAATTAGAAACAATACCTAAAGTGGGTGCCATTCTAGAAATTCAGATCTTAAGTATCCACAAAGCCAAAATTACCCAGGCCTGAAATTAAGTGAAGATATTACTTTATCTGTTAAAAAATTTATTTATTTATTTATTTAATTTGATACAGGGTCTTGCTGCACAGTTTAGACTCATGGTGATCCTCCTTTCTCAGCCTCCCCAGCACTGGGATTTCAGGTGTGAGCCACCGTCCCCAGTTTTAGGGCCAGTACTATGTGCAGTACCAGGGCTCATACTCGAGTCCTTGAACTTGTTAGGCAGACACTTATATTGTCAAGCTGTCTCTCCAGCCCCAATATTACTTTAATAGAGAGGTGAGACAGAGTTCTTATAATCTTATACTCTTCCTACTCTTATTTAACTTCCCCTTCAAAACTAGATTTTCTTATTTTTTCTGAAAATTAAAATTATTCATTAAAAATCTGTTTAATAGTACACAAAAATAGCGATGGAAGGGAGATGCTGCCCTTTTGCATTAGTAGTAGTCAGAGTAACGCCATTTTAGAACCCAGGATACACTTTACCTATTTCCCTACATCAAATTTCTGACTGAGATTTCGCCAATGAAGGCAACTACAGTGTATAGTTATGGAATCTCTGGAAGATTACAAAGTGTGGCATAATATTTTGTCCGTTTTTCTGCCAATATGTAGAGTCTATTTTCCCACCCTAAAATCTTCCTTACACCTTGCCTTTATTAATGAAATGTGGCAAACATGATGTTTCATGAATTACAGAATTTAGGTAATGGCTGCTTTGTAGCGTCTCACTTTGCCATCTTGTAGTACTTCCTGCCACCATATAATGAAGCTGTGGTGAGATTTTCATGTGGTAAAAGATTCCTCAGAGATAGAGACTCAACATGCATGCTACCTTATGACTCCAGACAGGTGAGTGTAGTCATCTTGAATCTTCCAACTCTAATCAAGTTGCCAGATGAACAATGTTTTTGATGTTCTGGTGAGAGCCTCAGAAGAACTATCAGCCAAGTTTATTTAGTCTGGCTCAGTAGCAAGTAAAATGTTGCTAATTTAGGATACTTTGCTATACACCAGTAGAAAATTGATACAGAGCACTCTTCATAATCATAGTTTACCAATGATCCTTTCATTGACCAGCTCCATTCACATTCATCTTCTTCTTCTCCCTTCTCCTCCTCTTCCTCCTTCCTCGTCTTCATCTTCATCTTTGTCTTCATCTTCTTCATCATCGTTATTATTATTTTTGGGGGGATAGGGTTATTTTCTTGTGTTATTTTTGGACTTTTTCTTTCAAGATACTTGAAATAAGCCTTGATACTACGAGGTGAATGAAGCCTTGTGAATTACTTACTCTAGTAATGCTGACGAGCATTTTGATGACTGACCCTAGGAGCTTCCTCCCTTTGTGAAAAGTGGACCAAATTTACCTGGTTATGATGTGAAATATTTGATTTAAATATTTAATTACCCATGGAGGCTTGATCCTGCCTTTATGCACCAAGACCACCAGGATCTATATTGCTGGGCTCTGACAAGAACCTTCCTAGATTGAGTGATCAACTTTTCCCCTCTGTGTCTGGCACCTTGCCTCTCCATCTGTATTTGAATTTACTGCATTCCTTTCTCTTATAACATAAACCTAATACTACTGTCTATCCTGTGCTTATCTCTGATTTTTCTGTATTCAGTTCTACACTGCTCTAAGGAACACATTTAATAAAGCGTATTAAGAACTTAACCTAGGCTTAACATTCAATATATAGAATAAAAATAGTAATAAAATGTTCAATTATTAATTAGTGCCATTAGATTTATTATGGACCTTAGTACAATGTAAGCCTATCTGAAGATGTGTACCACTTGACCGAAGATAATTTGTTACTGTGAGTCCCATCAACTGAGTACCCAATTGGCAGTCTACTTTTACCCATTCCTTAATTGGCTTGTCCACTATCAGTGGTTCACTGTGATGCAAAAGGGAGCTCCCTTTTCTCAGTGAAAGTGACCATCAAGATGCTTACATTTAAATCCAGGTTTTGCACCTACAACATGTGAAAACCTTCAGAAGTTACTTAGTCTGCTTTTCCACAGAGTAGGAATAATAATCAGACTTTCCTTTTCTACATGGTTGCAAGAATTCATTGAGTGCAAATGTGCAAAGAAATTTGTTGTCTGGCCAAGCAGTTATGAGGTGAAGATGTATCACTATTACCAGTACTCCTTTACGCTTAGTCTAGGACTTACCTGGCATTCTTCAAGAAAGGAAAATGCTTGTTTTCATGAAGGGAAAAACAGTTGTTACAGGTGTACTTCCACCAACAATGGTGGTCAATTTTGTACTATTATATGCAAAAACAGTTTATTCTCTCATTGTCTTGAAAGATAATGAATATTAAAGTTTAACATTTCTCTGACAAACAAAGGTTCTTTAAAATGTTGGACTGCCTGTATACCCCATCAAAGGTACATTCAATCTTCCAATGTGAGTTTGAGCATTCATTTCTAGAAGAACCGGAGAAGTAATTCACTGATTATTAAAATAAAATATATCCTGCTGATGATGTTGGAGGACAGTTTCAGCTAGATTTTCTGCTGCTATACTGAATGCATGTGAGATTTTATAAATTTTTACTGAAACCGACAGACTCTCAAGTAGGATGTGTCATGATAATAATAAATTTTTATTAGTCTTAAACATTTTAAATATACTCATCCTATAGACTGATTATATTTTGTTTGTTTGTTTTTGGTGTGCTCAGCCCGCCCTAAGGGTAGGGCTGGCATGGCATGTGGTCTGGGAGCCATGGTCCTCTGAGCCTGCCTAAACTTGCATAAGCAGGTGCTTTGGACTGCTGGCAGTCCAAAGGGTCTCACCGGCCCCTATAAACTGATTTTTAACATCATCTTAAAATTCATGTGTTAAATTCGTGTGCTAAAATGTATCCTCAGTGTGATAGCATTTGGAAGTGGGGCCTTTTGAAGGTAACTATGATTCCAATGTGTTTTAAGTGTGGAGAATTTATAACATTAAAGGACTTATAGAACCAAGAAGACAAAAGACCCATCTCTCATACATGGGAGCATGCAGTCAGAAGAGGACCCTCATCAGACCTTGGAACTGCTAGTACCTTGAGCATGGAGTTTTCAATTTCCAGAATTGTGAAAAATAAAATTTTGTTGTGTAGGCCACCCAGTGAGTGGCTTTCTGTTACAGATATTGATTGACTTTATCATTTTTGCTTGCCTATAAAGAAAAAAAAAAAAGATCTGTCACACTTCGCTCTTGGGAATCTCACTTGAATATGCACAACACAACAGGACCACACAAACATCAGAATTAGCTTTGTAATGATTTGCACTTAAATTTCACAAGCAGTTTTCACAAAAGAAGTGATGATGTATTTTCCCCCTCCCCCAATATGTCTCTTTTCTCTGATTTCTTCTTTATCAACCAAGGTCCAGGCCTTCAAGTCTGCACTTGAATGGAATAGAGAAGATCTGGAAAAGTATAAGGTACATTTGCATCAAGTTGTCATATTTCAATTTTCACAAAGATATGAAATACTTATAAACTTTCACAACTAGATTACAAGTAGCAAACAACCTCTACTTATTTTAGGCCATGCTATTTCAAGAACAGAAAAGCTGTTTTGTGAGCATGTACACAAAGGATTCTAACTTTAGGTTATGTGACAGAATCAGTGTGAAATATATTTTTAGACCCTAAGGATAATAAAATTTGAAACTCTTTTTACTGTGAGAATCACATTAAATATTTTTATAGCTTAATTAAAGAAATGTTTTGCAATATCTACAGTTGTAATTATTCACATTCAACTATGTTGGTGGTCATAAACCTGAGGAGAATGGTTTGTGCACACCCTGGATAATTTTTAAAGTAGAAATATAATTAATTAAAGTCATTTTACTCTTATGAGTTTAGAAGAGAAATTCATAGTAATCACCAATCATTCCAGTGATGACTGATATTATCTTAGCTTCTTTTTTCTTGTTGTTACAGAAGAACTGAGTTTGAGTAATTTACAAATTAAGTTTTCTTCGTGGTAGAAACTGAAAAGCGGCCTCTTTTGAGGTCCTTGTGTTCCACCATAACACAGCATAGAAGCAGAAGGGCAAATGTGTCTACGAGGAAGAGACAAAGTAGGAGGGACAGATTTTTGGTGAATGATTCATTCCCTGGTGAATGATTCCACTTCTACAAGAAGTAACACATTTATGCCGGAAATGTGTTAATGCACCTCAACCATTTAGTAACTGTTTTAAGCCTCCACTTCTTGACATTGCCATATGGCAATCAAATTTCAGCATGAATTCAGAGGCGACAAAGCATATTCAAATGAGAGCAGATACCGTTGAATATCCAACCAGGTATGATGTTCTGGAACATAGAGATACAACAGACATAGTCTCTGACAATGGGAAGAACCCTAGAGTTCATTTAATTCTCAGTGATGAAACAGATTCAGTGGATGAGGTATCTTTTTCAATATCCCAGAGCTAGCTACAGCAAAGCAGAGTTCATAGCAAGTCTTGTGACTCTAACTAGCATCACTAGAGTCCAGTGCTCTTTTCATCAATTTAAACGGTGACATAATTTATAGGAGGAATATTAAAAATCTTATTCTGAAAAATTCAAAATGCATTAGAGATAGACACAATCATTTTTTTGCAATTTCTCATTTTAAAGTTTTGCTCTTGGGCTTCTGATGTGCATTCAAAGCCTGTTACTATTTGTCCTTTTCCTCACTCCAATTTTTTCTTCTTATTGAACAAATTCTTTCCCTTTCACTGTATCTGGAAATTGAAAGTTCTTTTAGATTTTCATTGCTCTTTCTGGTTTTGCACTAGCAAGGTAATGCCATGTGTGCGCATGCGCATCTGATTTATTTCACTTACTACTATAGCCTCTAGCTGCAGCCATTTATCTACAAAAGGCTCAAATTCATCTGCTGGGCTTTTTAAAGGAAGAGTGAATGCTTACATTTTTTTTAAAACTCTCTTTTAAAAAAAGAGAGTTCTTCTTTTTCCTCTTCTGAATTTCTTATAACTTATTTGTTATTCTTTCTAAACAAACCTTACATATTTATATCTGGTAATCTGAACAACTAACTTAAAGATAACATCCTGTTGTACAGCAACCATAGTTGAATTCCTATTACTTTGCTTAATCAAATATTGTATCATTTATATTTTTTTCTATCAATATTTTGTATTCTTAAAAAAAAAAAAACCAAACATTGTTAGTACCTTGGGACACCCGAACTAAGCAAGGAGAACTTCTCCCCTGTGAACTAACTGGCTAGGCAACAAACCATACCAAGACATTTGCCAGGGATGGCATTGTAGCCCTTAACTTCCTGTCTGCCATGGCTCACATTTTACGTCAATCATGGCCCACCCAGATTGGATTTTCTAGGCAGATGCTAGCACAGGAGTAAAACCATAGAATTCAACTAGAAACCACTTAAATTTCCTCACTTCTGTCCCACCTCAGACAGCCTTTGATCAAGAAGACACAGACTACAAAGATGTGACATGATTCTTGTTTGTATGGTAAAATAGAGAGAAAGATGTTGAGAAAGAAGTTTTCTTTTCAAAAAAAACAGCTTAAATAATCATTGTTAATTTAGTGTGATGGAATTCTAACATTAGGACTTGTTGGAGGGCAGCTCATGTGGGAGTGTGAAAGTCAGTGTAATTATGGGGTGAGTAATGAGAAAAACAAAGTTGACCTTTTCGGGGGGGAATGGAAAAAAATACATCTGTGCCCACCACACCATCATTACACTTTAAATAATGTTGGGAGAAAGTAGTAGTTTAGAAGGGAAGCATAAGTATATGTTGAACTCAGCCTAAAGACTTGTATAATTCCAGAACTTTTCATGGTTATTTGTATTGATTAGAGGGGATATTTGCGAAGGTGACTCTTTTGTTGAGCTGCACATTCCCAGTTCTCCAATTCCTACTTCTGCAGAACTTACTCATGTTGGCCAATGCTATCAGAGTGATGTCTGCCAGCCTCCTTTGGACTTAAGTTGACCATGTGACCACTTTGGACAAACGGAATATGAATAGAAGTAACATTGCTATTTCCAAGAGAGGTGGCTAATATCGAGTGCACCTCCTCTTAACCCTCCTGGTCCTCCCCTCATGGTTGTAGCAGGACAGGGAGGCTGAGAGATGGGGGAATGGAGTGGAAGGGATCCAGATACCCACATGTCTGCTCAGGGAGAGTCCTCCAGGAGAGCTCCTTGGCCTATGTTGTCATAGGGCTCCTGCCAAAGTCTTGGGCCAGGCCAGGATATTTTTACAACTTAGCCATATCAGCCTCTGCATTTGCACGTGTAGTTCTGATGTAACTCTGTAACATAAATCACACCCTACTTGACTGTAGAGTGTTAATGTATATCCAACAAGACTGGAAAATATTAGTATATGCTCATATAAGAGGTACAAAGACACTTGTTTTAAAGGGTGAGACTTTGCCATGTTTGGCACTCAGCTCCTCTTCCTAAGTGAAAATTCTATAGCAACATCAGTGTCTCAATAGGTAAAAGAAAAATCACTTCTATAAAACATAAATGTTTAAGCGCTGGTAGAAAATGGACTCCTATTCATGAAAATATACTATGCCTAATGTTATGGTTTGTATCTAGTTTTCCCCACAAAGCCTCATGGAAGTCATGGGGCAGATGCAGCTGAAGGAGCAGTGTGTGGCTTGAGGGGAGAGGCCAGAGGACCAGGGCGGGGCTTGAGAGGTGCGAATCGTTAAACTGGCAACATGCATCCACTACCCTGCCCTTCAGCCTGTGGTTTTTCTCTAAGGTATGGAGCAGATCATCCTGAAGATGGCAGCGCCCCACCTTCTCCTCCAGACCCTGTAGCTCGGGGCAGCCATGTATGCAATTGAGACTGACTCAGGCAGATAAGAGATGTTTAGGGAAGACAGAGGCCCTGACCCTGTCTCCTGTCTTGCTATGTAATTCAGGATGTTTTAAACTATGAAAACTCCAGGAACTGTGAGCGAAATAAATCTTGTCTTACTTCATTTTGGGTGTTGGGTATTTGTCCCAGCAATGGACAAAGAAGAGTAACTAAGACACCTAACACACATTCTTTCAAATTAATTGGGATTTATATTTTCCATTTTATAGGAAGTCAAAATTATTATATTCTTTTGTCAAATTCTTTTTCTGAACTTATAGATAAGAAATAAAGTTAACATCAAAATTTAAAAATGAAGCTATAACAATTGGTGGAGTTTTAGAGCAGCAAATACCAAATATAGGAACAGTATATGTCTTCTGATGATTGTTTCGTACATAATGTTCCTGCCTCTTTCCTGTTATCTTTTCTCCATAGGCTAAGGGGAGAGAAGGATCTGTTAGTGACTTCCTGTCCCCTTGCTCTTCTAGTCAGAGAAAGGGGGAGTCAAAGGGGCAGGTGGTGAAATAATTCCTTAGGATGGGACAGGTTAGATAGAATAGCCATGCCTGACTCCCAGTATTAAGTTGTTCCATGTGTGATAGGGTCCTTCTGTTACTGCAGGTCTCTGAATATGTAACAGACTTGCACATTTAGGGCCTGAAAGTGGGCAATGAGGGGCCCAAAGCAAGCTATAACATTGTGAGAGGCAGTGGCAATGTGGCTGGAGCAGTGGAAGAAGAGCTTTGTTTTCTGCTCACACTGTCATATTCAGATCTTTGCAAAAATGGCTTGATAGGTAAAATGAAAAAGATTGAGTTGTCATGCTCTCATAGGTTATTTGGAGGAAAAAGTAGCAAGCATCTTGTAAATGTCAAGATTTGTAGATAAGCGTATTGGAGCTGTAGTCACCAATTCAGTATAATAATCTCTGCTTGGCTTGATTAATGTACTGTCACACTCTTTGTTTTGCTTTTTAAATAAATAGGCATGCTTTGCTACTATTTAGATAAAATGTGATAAAGCCAACCATAGTTCCAGGAAAAATCTGGATGGTTTTCATTTGACCTTGTATTTAGATGACCTTCGGGATCTTGGGAACTGAGGAACACCATTGTTGGAAGTTCTGAGAATGCCCCCTCCCTCACACAGTCTTGTCCTTTCTGTACTTTCAGCTACCCTCCTACCAGTCCTTCTGGTTCAGGATTGGGCCAGTGTGGGAGGAGAGAGAAGAATCTGTTTGGCTGACTCATGATCCAGGCCCACCGCATGATACAACACCAGTTATAGCCCCTTTATTTGTGGTCTGATTTATGGTACAGTGGTACTGAGGGAGGTGAAATCCCCATCTTATTTCTCTTGGCAGCCATGTTCCATTGGAAGGCAGGGGACTGAGATTCCTGGTAGTCAGGAAGAAGAGTGAGACATATGGGCAAGGGGGTGCTGATTGTTTTCACTTCAACATTCCCTCCCTCAGAAATGTTCTATGGCCAAACCAAATCCCGAGACTCCCTGAATACCCAACCCACCCAGAGCCAAGAGCAACTCCCACCTCTCAGCCACCACTTACCTCCCCGAAGGCCTATCTAGCAGATCTGCTCCGGAAGCTTAAAAATAGTTGAGTGTGTGGTGACAAGTCTTGTGGATTTCCTTTGTAAAAATATCCTGAGCAAGGAAATAAACCTTTCAGCAGCTTATTTTTCCACTGCTCCAGTTAGTAGCTTCCATATTCTGCTGCCATAAGCACTTTGGAGTCTTGTGGATGGTGGGGGTGGAGGTGCTGGGGGGAAGGGCAGGACTAACTGAGGGCTTAGGTGGAAGTTGCGTAGTGAAAGGGAGATACGTCTTGGTGGGAGAACCAGGTGGGAAATCCTAGGTCAGTAACTCCTGTGGTCTAGGAGAACATGGCCTGGTCAACTAACATTTCTCCATATTCTGAATTCACAAGAAAATACAATTCTAAGCTCCTGAGTTTTGGTGTCAAAGGCTCTAATGGACATGACTCTATTCATCACTCAGCATTGTCCTTGTAAAGCATGGCAAAGCTTGTGTATTAGCATTTAGGACATCTCATAACAATGCTTTTTTCCATATAACTTCTGAAGTTTTGTTCCTTCTGCTATGAAAGACCTTGTCAATCTGGGCCACACATCATCTTTTCCATCCTCTGTTCAACCTATTGAATCACTAATATCCAGGCCAGGGCTGGCCAAATAGCTCAACGAATTAAAGCACCTGCAAGAAGGCGCAGGTGCCAGGGGTTCGATCCCTCAACCTGCTATGCTGGCCTCACCTCCAGGGCCCACTAAGATGGCAACTGAGACTGGACGTGGTGGCACAGGCCTTTAATCCCAGGACTTGGAAGGCTATACACAGGAGAATCACTACAAGTCCGATCTAGTAGTGAGACCCTGAACACCCTGTAAACCCTTCCCTAAAATACAGAGGAAAAATACATTAATATCCAGGACAGAAGCCTGCTTTCCCATTGAAGCTTTTCCTGATCTAATAGTTGATCAATGTATTTTCTAAACAATAGTTCTGCACAATTATTATATGTTCCCTTGCAGGGTTTATGTTTTAGTTATCTTGATGTTTTTGTCGCTTCTCATAGGATCTGGCAAGAGTATCCAGTGTCCAACAGGCTAACAGAACCACCTAAAGATGAATATCTCTATGAAAGAGGAGAGAGTGAACTCAGTTTTCATGCAACTTGAGTAAGTTGAGTTATCTGTGGAGTTGTTATTTTATAAAATTGCTCTCTCTGTTTTTGAACAAGGTTATTTATCTTTATAAACTACCTCTTTTATTTATTTTATTTTTTTAATTTTTAAAGAGAGTATGAAATAGTATTGAGACATAAAATCTACAAATGATACAGAACTTATTAAACAAAATAATATGAATTTCACCAGTATTTATTGTATTGCCGAGTGTTGTCTTCAAACTAGTTGTTCCTATTACTAGATCTATGCATGCAAAATTGGAAGAAGAAAGAAAAAAGGAAAGAAATATATAAGAAACTAAGAAGACAAAAAGGAGAAACAATTGAAAAAAAAGAGACAAAACAAATTAAGCATTAACAGCTCTTTTCCATAGACCAGCAGAAATGCACAGTACAGTTGTCCAAACCGTCCTGCTTACATAGATAAATCTCTTTCCCCAGCTCCTTCTTCTGTTCTTCTCCTCATCCCAGCAATTCCTTCCCTCTGAACAGGTTCATTTCCTTCTCCCAGTATTTACAATATTCTTCAGATTTTATTTTTTTTTCTTTTGGGTTCTTATGCTAAAGGGACAATGTGATGTTTACACATGTGATTCTGATGTATTTCACTCAAGGCTATGGTCTAGCTGCATCTTTTAGAAGTTGTTGCAAATAACAGCAAATAACTTTGAGAACTGTTGAGTTAAAAAATGGCACCTTAGCGTCATCTTTTCCTTTCAATAATTCTCCGGAATTAAGATGCCTCGCTGATGTGCTTTAAAGAGGGAGAAAACATTTCCCACACAGTAGATATGAGAAGAAGATGAAGTCAGGCTTGTTACCAGGACTTTTCTCTTTCCACAGACAACTGAAAGTACTGTAAACCAAACAAATATGTGGAAATCTCTAATAGTTGTTTAAATAATCATCATTTTTACTATGAAATATAACAGATATATTGGACTTTTTTTTTCAAATTCAAGATCTCAAAGCCTCAAGAACCAAGCAGAAGATGATAAGATGTTATTATTGGATCTGTATTTACCACTGTGGCATTACTGACATGCTCCCTTCTTGGAGAACTGCTAAGAGTCAGAGCTCTGTGTCTGTCCAGACACTGAACTCTGGATGAAAATCCTACCTCCCTTACCAAGCTTCCTCATGGTCTGACACACGATAGTAAATCTCGTTATGCCTCTGTTTCCTAACCTTTAATCTAATGGTTTAATAAATTAATATGATGCAAAACATCACACAATCTTTGAGTTCTAGGCACTGTGTGCCTGGTATTTATCATTTCTGTTTTATCTGTGAAAGACCTAGAGCTCAGAGGTTACAACTGTTCCCTAGTAAGATCACAATCCTTCTGAAATTAAAATTATATGTATTTTTCCTTTAAGGACCACAGAATGCCCGACTAAAAGTTTTTCTCTGAGACCTGTAGACACAATATTCCACTGAAGCTTGGTGGGGGCCATGTAGTTCAAATAATCTATGAGGCTCTGGTGATCGATCATCCAGGATTCTCTGAGCTTTCCAAGTCAGGTCTGATGCTGAACATTCGACCTGGGCCTGCAGGTTAAATAAAATACCCAGAGACTTGGGAGGTAGATTGAACAATTTTGGAGCCAGCAAGTCTGGTCAATTAATATGTACTTGGGAGGCATTTTCAAAGCTGAAAGACCTTTTGTAGGTGCCAAGTGTTATTAATTATTATGCAAGTAGACCCTGTTAGTGAAATAAGAGGTACCCAGCTTTACCACTGGGCATGTGGTCATCTGGTAGTGATGGTGGAGGTGCCAGCATTTCCAGCTGTGAGGGAAAAGCTAATTTAAAATGAGTATTCCTGGAAACTGAGGATGGGTGTGTGTGAACCTCACCTTGGCACAGTCTAGAAAGTTGATCTTACAGGAAAGAGTCTCCTTTAGTCTTACAAGGGTCCTGCTCAGAGGGTAAAGGCCTTGGTGGGCCACCCAAAGAGAATGAGTGTGTTAAACATTCATAGTCAGAGTCAAATCAAAGCAGGAGAAATATGGGCAGTGTTTGGTCAAAGGGTAAGGCAGGGCCATAAATGGGAGAAAAATGAACCCCAAGCTCAGAGGTGAAAACAATATACAACTTGTCAGGAAGCTGAGCACAGTGTAGGTCTGGAAAGTGGCTTGGAAAGGAGTGATGGACGATGTGAGGGTCTGGCAGCTCTGAGTGCGCAGGACACTTGCTGCTCAGTGTCAAGTGACCTGGCCTCTGAGAGGCCCGTGGGAGGGTCCTTACTTCCCTGTGCCCCTGTGCCTTTGGAACCCAACATCTTCAGCTAAATGTCTTTTATTTTTTTAAATATATTTCTGAACGCACATCTGAGAAAGAGGGAGAAAAGTCTAATGTTGGCGGTAGCCTGTGACCATTCATCAGTGAGCTCTCTGTGACTCTGAGCCAAGTACTCATTTTCCTTCATCATCAGGAAAGTGGAATGCACTCCAAATGTCCCCTCAAGTTTCCTCACAGTGCCAATTTTTCAAAAATCTATAGAACTAGGAATCCTCTGTTTATATTAATTCTGAAGAGACCAAGGATTTCTTGGTATGATTAAGGACCAGTTCAGTGAATTTGAGGTACCTATGAGTAGGGCTTTATTTAAAAGAATGCTTCTGTTTTTATTTCCTTAAAGAGTTCATTGAAATATCACAGTTGATCCTATGGGAAGAAAATGATGCAGGAACACATGTTTATTTGTACGTATGATCTATTTCCTTTGTTGGATTGAATTTTCAGTGAGTTTAATTCTTTAAAAGAAATCTGTGGCACATTACAAAGATTAACTTTGCTAGATAAGTAATAACCTTCACCTATTACCTTAGAATATCAAAATGTATTAATTATAATTCTAATAATGTCTATGAAGCATGAAGGAGTTCATAAAATGTAGTTATTTGCCTATATTAAAGTGGCCATTGTACTGTAACGTCATGTAACTTGGTAGTGTCCCAAATTTTCTGATCAAGGAGATTATGGG
>NDGM011187777.1:0-11368 GCA_002564305.1 Octomys mimax
AATAATAACGCATGACATACAATATCATAATATAATGTATGATGTCAAATTATTTAATATCTGGTCATGCTGTATGATCTTCTTGATGCTCCCCATACTCTTATAAACCTTTCCCACACTTAAAAACGTTTCTAATGTTCTTAACCACTTTCTAAACTGGTAAACCTACATAATTTTAACAATACATGTACTGTGCAGTATTGCAAAATCCCACAATATAGCGAAAAATCTGCAATGAATAAGTTGTGTGTTTTTTTTTTTGTTTTTTTGGTTTTTTTTCGGAACCAGGGATTGAATTCAGGCCCTTGCGCTTGCCAGGGAAGCGCTTATTCTGCTGAGCCATCTCCCTGGCAATGAATACTTTAAATTAATATTTTTTTGAAAACCCACAAAACAGACTACAAAAGTCAAACCGCGAAATAGCCAGGCATTGCTGTACTTTCAAAAATGAAAATATTCTATTCACTGAACATCATGTTTAAATGTCATGTTTCCTAGGCTGGGACATGATTTTATAAAAATATATGAACATATATATGTTCTTAGGTTAAGAAAGATGCTGCGCTTCAAATACGCGCAGGGTTTAATTCCCAGTAATTCAACATAATAAATGACTTACATTTAGTAGCTGTTTTAATTCATCCACATTGTAGGGCTTTTCTCCTCCTCCTCCTCCTCACTTGCATTTACCTGGTGTGCTTATCTGTGAGCTCATCAGTCTCCATGTGGACTAGTCCATGTGCAAAGTTGCCCATAAGCGCTGTGGGGTTTGCATCTCGTTTCAAAACAAATAACATTAGAAAACTACAGTGTGCTGGAGTTTGCTGCAGATTACATCGGAGTATTAGTAACTAAGTGTTTATTTGCATGAGCTTTATATGGTGAACCTACTTAACATTCACGCTTGTGTTTTAGGGTCCTCCCGGAGCTGCAGGTGCGGAGGGAAGACAAGGCGAGAAGGGTGCTAAGGTAACACACAGCTGTCGGCTTGGGCGTTTGGAAATTGTCACGAATACCTTGAGCCCTTCAGCATGCTTTGTGAAATAGCAGAATGTCTTTCTCTGCCTTTGCATCTGTTTGTATATTTTGTCTTCTAAAAGGGAGAAGCAGGTGCTGAAGGCCCTCCGGGAAAAACTGGGCCTGTGGGTCCCCAGGGCCCTGCTGGGAAGCCTGGCCCAGAAGGACTTCGGGGCATCCCTGGCCCTGTGGTAAGCAACAGTGCTAAAATATGCTATTCTGGTGACAATTTATTTCTAAAATAATAATATGTTTATGGTGGTATTTTTAATAACCTATAGCATTGATGTTATTAGTAGGAATTCAATATAATAAGAATTCAGTGTTAGGCAATAAATTCATATACTTCTTAAAATATTTAAGTATGTCATGTGGTAAGTGCTTGGTGAAATTCAAACTTGTAAAAGCAGAATAAAAAGTAAGTCTTGACGTCTTAAGGGTGGAATATGTGCATGCATTCCTCTATTTCTGTAGATGAATCTGTATCTCTATCGATGAATGCATCTGTGGATCTGCCTGTAGGCATGTACACCAGAATAAGAGGATGCAAACTTGCTTATAGTGTTTGTAAATTTTCTTCATGTGGGACAACAGGTTGTGTTTGCTTTCCTTTGCTTCTGTATTTCCAGTTTTGTTTAAAATGCATATTATTTTGTTAGTAAGATACAATCTTCTTTTTTCCTTTCTGCAGGGAGAGCAAGGTCTCCCTGGAGCTGCAGGCCAAGATGGGCCACCTGGTCCTATAGTAAGTACTGTCTTCTTATAGTTTATTTTATTTTATATTTATTTTTTTAATGTTTTATTTTTGGTGGACCTGAGGATTGAACTCAGATCCTCGTGCTTGCCAGGGAAGCGCTTATTCCTCTGAGCCATTTCCCTGCCCCATCTTCTTATATTTTAAAAGAGAGTTCTGAAACACAATTGTTGTATGTGAGAATTCTTGAAATTTTAGCTTATAAGGTAGTTTGTTTTATATAATATTCAAGGAAATACATAACTGAACCCTAAATACAGAAAAATAACCTTGACTGATAGGTATACAGAAAATATGCCATTTGATTATGATTTTCCTTGTTACATCCTTTCAATGAAAAAAAATATTTTCGATTCTACTAAAACGTCATTGGTGGCCTAGCCCCCAATTTTCCAAGTAGAGACATTGCCCCGAAGTCCATGAAGTGAAGCTGTGATCCCTGGCCCTGAAAAGCGCAGTGCCGGCCCAGCCACACAGGGACTCCTTGGCTGGATGGCTCTCCTTATGAGACCTAAGATCGAAAAACCAGATGCTGAACACCCTTACAGAGAAAGCTGTGATTCTTATAACATTAAATGTTGGTCACCAGCACAGACTACATGAGGACAGCATGCATGAGAAGTGCCATCATGCTAGCTGACCACCACGTTATTCATGGATGCAATGTATTGTGGACTCCAAATCTACACTGCTAAAATGAGAGTGATAAGAAAGGATTTGATCTTTAACATAAATGTGTAATAATCTGCCTTACATAAATAATTTGTCTTCCACTAATTATTAGAAATACATTAGTGTTTACTTACAACCATATGCATCCTATATCACAGTATAGATATTTGCGCTTCATTATCCAAAACAGTTATGAGAAAAGGAATAATCAAAGCAGCACAGAAGCAGGACCTGGTGGTGTGGCCCTGTGAGGGTAGTGCTCAGAGAGACAGAGGCAGGAGGGCAGGTCATTACAAGTCTGAGGCCACCCTGCGATACACAGTAAATTGAGGGCAGGCGTACGGACTGTGTATGCAGTGTAATTGTTTTTGCTTAAATGCGGCTTAGTGTGAAGGCCTTAGGTTCCAACTGAGTGCAGGGGCAGAGGGAGAGTCTTCAGACTGCAGTAAAACAGAGCCACCTTTAAGCGTTCAGCGATTTGCAGAGAAGAGTCGTGGTGGCTGTTCTGTCTGCTGCAAAATAAGAAGTAATGGCTTAGAATGAGTTTTTAAGATTAGTATTGGGCTGGTGAGCTGGCTCAGCAGACTAAGTGCTTGCTTTGGCAAGCCCAGGGACCAGGATTTGATCCCCAATCCCACATGCCCCACCCCCAGGGCATGTAAAGCGAGCGAATAAGTCGGCATGGTGGTGCATGCCTGTAATCCCAGCATGGGGAGGCTGAAATCAAGAGGATCACTACAAGTCTGAGCTATGTAGTGAGACCCCACATAAAAAACAAATTAAATTAAATAAATAAAAATAAAAAAGTAGCATTTGACTTTTTGGAAAGCACAATAACCAGTTTTAAGCGATTTCTTCCTATATGTAGTTAAAAACTATTCACTATTTCTCTTGAGATAAGTTTAATATTGTCATATATTCTCTTTTACAAAATGTTAAATAAAATATCTGATAGCATTCTTTTTCAAACATAAAAGTCTGAATATAATGTAAGATGAGTTATTGAGTTATAGTTCGATGCTGTCTTTAATGTTACCTTTAAACTCTGTAAACAAGGTTGCACAGTACAGCATTCCCTAATGACTAAGCGAGCTTCAGTAAAAGGCGTCTGTTTTGTACCACACTGCCTCACAGCAAGCACTGCTTCTCCGCTTTATGCACGCTCTGAAGCCTGGCGTCTCTGATTTCCTGAATCCCAGTGCCCTGGAGCTGCGGGTGCAGATTCAGGCGGAGAGCCGTGCAGCAGGCCGCCGAGGGGAATGCGTGGTCGTGCGTTGCTGACGCTCTGCGGCGGGTCCCTGCTTTCCTTCCTCTTCACTGCAGATGAACTATGCACTTCCCTGGAGTGTTCAATTTGCAATATTGTAAAGAGGAAAGAGAAAACATGCACACTTGGAGTACCAGGTTTACACGCAGAGTTGATGCTTTTGATCTGTTCCTGGCTCAGAGGGATATTTATACCTTCTCTTAATCCCTAACACCACCAATATCTATTTCCAGCTGATGAAAACATGAAACTGATTTTCCCTGGAAAATACACCCCTATATAGAGTCTGTAATTTCATGAGAGTTTATTAATTTACAGGAATTAATATCTTCTAACTCATTCATGAATAATATTTATAGGGGAATTAAAATGCTTTTAAGATACAAATAATGTAAACTGTATTCATTAAAAAACCTGAACAATTCAATTTGCAATTTTTCCCTTTCTGTCATTGTGGCTTGTGCTATCAGAAGGAGTTAAGAAAGTTGATATATATCTGTAACACATCTAAAACTAATAGTTAAGGGCCCGAGAGATAGCTCAGTAGAGTAAGTGCCTGCCTGGCAAGTGCAGGGTCCTGAGTTCAATTCCTGGTACCACAAAAAATAAAAATAAAAATAAAAATAATAGTAAAAAAATAAATAAATGAAATAAAACTAATAGTTAACATTGTGTCACACAAAAACTGTGGTTTTTGTAAGCCTGATTTTTCTTTCAGGATCATAATATTAAGACAGTTATTTTTAGATTATTTCAAAGAATAAGTGATAGACTCAATAGTTTGTGGAGTATAAAGTGAGTGAAATGCTGATGACCAACAAGCCGTAGGTATCAGTTTTCTCACATATAGCAAAATTTGTAAAGTGGATCACGTACTTGAGAATTTGATTTAACAATGAGAATACAGGCTTACCTATTTCAAGCTGATTTCATATTGATGTTTCGCCACACGTCAAGCTTCACCAGTGCCCTCAGTGTCTGCCTCGGTACGTGTGTGTTTTCTGCGGGTACAGTTCCAGCACCGTCGGGCCAGATGTCTGAGCGCTCCCTGGTGCTCACGCCGGGTGGACGCCTGCTCGGTGATGTCCCCGCAAGAGCTTCTGCCTGACTGTTCCTGCTGCACTCTTACTGTTTTCTTAAGCATTCCATTAGAGAATTGAGTAAAAGTATTTCAAGATGCTCGTGGCCAGCGGTAGCAGTTTTTCTTTTTTCTTATTTGCTGATTCACTAGGTATTTCACAAAATATCGGGAAAAAATAAGTAGCGTCAGCCGGGGTGGTGCACATCTGTAGCTCCAGGACTAAGGAGGCTGAGACCGGAGGAGTTTGAGGCCATCCTGGGCTACGTAGCGAGCTCAAGGGCACCCTACATTTTATAGCAAGCACTTGCCTCAAAACACGCACACGTGTGAGACAATCGACAGAAGTCGCTTTATCTTACTGTGTGTCAAGCTCTTCGCGCTGCCCTTGTTGCGTCGGTTTGGTTCACCACTAGTCCAGCCACTCGGCAGCGCTGAGCTCTAGTGAGCACGGAGCCCCGCGCAACTGCCACCAATCGGTCTAGCTGAGGCCCAAGGGGTGGCCTCCCGTAGGTGCACAGGTGCCACACCAGCTGGAGGTGGTGCAGAGCTGAGGTCACCCCAGGAGTTCAGGTGGACGCGCAGCTCTCTTATTTTACTATTTGTCCATCTGTGATTTAACTAAGAAAAGCATGATTGCTTGTTTCTATACAAAGAAAAGTAACTTCACTGACATAGATTTATTTATACTTGGTCATTAACATTTTTTCCTTATTAGAAAAATCTTGATAGGGCCGGCAAGATGTGTCCGGAGACTGAGCGCTTGCTGAGGCGAGTGCAGGGGCCAGGGCGGGCTCCCTGGCATCTCACACCGCCGGCCCCGCGCGCAGGTGCACTGAGCCAGCCATGGAATCCAGGCGTGGCGGCGCATACCTGAAATCCCAGCGCTTGGGAGGCTGAAAGCAGGAGGATCGCTAGGAGTCCAGGCTGTGTAGTGAGACCCTGCACCAAAAAGAAAAGAAAATATTGTTAGGCACATTAAGAACTTCAGAGTTTCAGCATGAGGAGGGATGATAAACAGCTAAAGTGAATATTCACATTTTTAAAACTGTTACTAGAGTAGCTGTGACCCACGGCCTGCACCCTTGGCAGGATGCTCCCTCTTGCTGCATCTTGCCGATCGATCGCACTATTCTGTCAGCTTCCGAAGCAGTCCCGAGCGTCTTCGCTCAGCAGAGCTCTTAGTTTCAGTGTCAGGGCTGCAGGGGCGCCAGAATCAGTTCAAGCCGATTATCCCTCACAGCCCCCTTGACTTGAGGAGAGCGCCGGCAGTGGGAGGAGGCTGTGTGAAGACAAGCCACGGGGGGTTCTGCCCGCCCGCCCGCCTGCCTGCTGCACGGCCCTCCACAGCAGCAGACACCGCAGCGCTCCTCACAGCCCTCGAGAGGAAGCAGGGCTTCCAGAAAAGCTTCAGAAGATGGAAAGAAATGATTGAATGAGTGTGTTTGAAGCAAGGGGGAGGATTTGAAGGGAATTAGTGGCAGTGTAATATTTGTGTGGGGGTAGGTGTGTACCAGGAATTGAACTCAGGACCCCCTGCATGCCAAGCAAGCACTGTGCCACTGAGCTATATTCCAGGCCCAATAATAATTTTGTTAAATGTGGACATTCACTTATGTTTTGATCATCATGTGTTTTGTGTGGGGAAAAAAATCCCTATCAATACAATTATAAATTGCCCACTTTTATATCCATACATAATTTGAAATTCATTTATAAATTCAATATAAAATACATTAAATGGCACAAAATACTTTTACAAAGGAATATTAATACTGTTCTCACTCTGATATACAGCATTTCATTTGGAGAAAGAGGGTTCATGAACAAAGGAGTGAGAAGACCTTCTCATTGCTGAAACGAAACTCCCAGCCTCCAAAGTTAAATGGGAAAAAGTTCATGCAGCTTACAGATTCAGAGCTTTCAGTCTGTAGTTGGCTGGCGCCAAGGCAGGGTGGCATCACAAGAGAGCAGTTCTTGGGGCGCAAGAAGCAGCAAAGCAAGGGACATGCGCGGCGCTCGCGCCTCATGTTTGCAGGCCTCTTGGCCGCCAGCACGCCCACCCTTGACCCCAGCGCTGCACCAAGAGTCAGTGCACACGTCACACGCTCTGGCTCGCCTCTGCAAAGCCCACTGTGACGGCGGGAGGCTTTGGGGGGCCTAGAGTAAGCGTGGCAGCTCATGCACCCGTCCTCTAGCAGCCTCCTGAGGTGGGGGTTGTCATTGCCAGCTTGCAAATGAAAAAGCAGACGATGTCCTTTCAGCTAACTCCACTTTCCAGTAAGACTCTGGGTCTTAGCCAGGCCTGTTCTTTGTCGAACCCACACTGCTTGCCCTGCATCACACCATTTGGGTCAGCGCCATACCCCTTGTGTTTTAAATTCACAAAATTCATGTGCTGGCACATTAAGAAACCTTTCATCCTGAAGAACCACAGCTGCTGTAGTATGGGAAAAAATTACTCCTGGTGGCCTAGTAGCAGATATAATAATGATGACGTAAGATTGAAATTGATGAGGGTAAAACCATTTACTTCATATGCACCATGATCAAAATCTCTGTTAAAAACAGCAAATCATTTAGTTCAGTCAGTACAGTTGAAGGCCACAGAAGGCACAGAGGTGTGTGCTTTGTTGCCTGTGCCTTGTTCAGTGACTGTTAGGAATTATCCTGGCCTTCTTTGCCTGAGTGGCATGTATGCATCACCTTTTAATGTCAAGACTTCCAGGGCCGGGAGATAGCTGAGTAGAATAAGCGCTTGCCTGGCAAGCGCAGGGTCCTGAGTTCAATTCCTGATGCCACAAGGGAAAAAAAAAAAGATTCCGACTCGCGGTGACATGTATTGCTTTGTAGATTTTCTTTAATATTTTCAGATAATGAGGCCTATTTCGTGTTACTTTTCAAGTTGTAATACATCAATTTCTGCCTTGAAAAAGTTTGTTTAGGGTCATCAGTCTGAGTGTTTTCATGAGGAAAAGGAGAGACTGACCTAGTTTCTGGAGCTATGTCATAATTTTCATAAAATATAGCAACATACATGGATGAATACAGCATTGGGTTATTACAATATGAGTTATTACAATATGATTATATATATGACTATTATAGTTCCTTGTCATTAAATTATAAGTCATTTAGATATAAAATTCATTTTATAAATTACAAGTGAAATTATCAACATTGGGGATTATGTAAAAGCTAATATTCCCAACTGTTAGGAAAATTTCAAAAACTAAAGAATTTACCTGCGAATATATACTGAGCAGTAAGTAGTGAATAACTGTTAACTAAAGCCTACCTTTTGATACGTTCTGTTATGTGATGAAAGAGGATTCTTCAGGGCAGCGGCATGACGTCTTCAGACTTGAGGTTGAATTCTTGCTTCTTCCATTGGTGAACTTTGTGCTTTCATAACATTAATGTTTCTGGATTTGTTTCATGATTAATAGAATGAATGACATCACCATTGATCATCTTAAAGTCCTCTCAGAACCCATAGCAGTTCCCATGCTTCTGTGACATGGAATCCTCATCATTAGGTTATTCCCCATAATCTTCCAAGGCTAAGTCTCTTTGATATTTTTGGTATTCAAGAGTAAGAAAAATCATCAAATACCACGTGGTCTAAAATACTTATTCCTTGGCAGTTAAGCAAGCACACTACCTGATAACTTACCCAGGCCACTTCGACTCGTGTGTAAGGGTTTTCAGTTCAGTACTTACAAGTTTTGGCCATTGTCCTCAGAGTCACTAAAGAGCGTTTCTCACAGTGCTGTCCCCTGTGTGCACGCCTGTCCTCCTGGGAGCGGGCAGCATCGGTATGGCCTGCGTCTTAGAGGCTCGCCTTCTTCGGGAGTCCACCAACCCACGTGAAAGTCCTGGACTGTCGTCCTTCTCCTTACTCGGGCTGTAGGACCACCGCCTGCTGGCTTGTCCTCACCCTGAAGAGTCTGTGGCCCATAGTCAGCTGTCCTGGCCTTGGGCCACAGGCCTGGGTTTGAGATTTAGCTTTGGACTTTGCAAGTTCAATCTCCCAGTTTCTCTCTCACATCTTAGAGTACACAAATAGTGCTTTCACTGAGATTGTTGTGAATACTAAAGAGGTCTTACTGTAAGAACCTTTTGCGTGCAGACTGCTGTTGGAATTAAAAAAAAAAAAAAAGAATTAAAATCCTCCTGTAATTTTTTTCTGTGGTTTTCTTTTTTTTTTTTGCGGGACCGATGATTGAACTCTGGCCCTTGCTCTTGCCAGGGAAGCGCTTATTCTACTGCGCCATCTCCCTGGCCCCTGTGGTTTTCAAAGAGGAACTGACTGGTATAAATTTGAGGGTTTAAAATTTTTTAATAAGGATATTATAACCTTTGAAATGGAATTTGTCATTGAATTACTGGATTGACTGGATGTATAATTTTTTAATTTTTATGTATTTGGTACAGGGTCTCACTACGCAGCTCGGCCTTGTGGTGATCCTTCTGTTTTCAGCCTCCCCAGTGCTGGGATTCTAGGCGTGTGGCACCACGCCTTGTGGCCAGCTCAGCATGCCTGGGAGCGGGGCCAGCATGGCATGTGGTGCTGGGGATCAAACCCCAGTCCCTGTATGGACATATAATTTAATATCTGATTGAAATTAGTTAATCAAAAATTGTGGTCAGTTGAAATCCATGTAAACCTTGCCTTGTTTCTAAGCTCGTATACTTAATGAAAATGATCAATGTTATAGTTTAATAAAATCATCACAAATTATACTGTGATGTTTCAAATATATAGATGTAAGATAAGAGCTTAAAAAATCAGTTAGCATTCATCATTATGCACTAACTTTCCAGCTGTGTGTTTCCGCCACTGTCCTAGCTCCATGAAAGTAACAATGTGTCATGTGTTTTTCTGCTTTTGTTACTTAGGGACCTCCTGGCTTACCTGGTCTCAAAGGTGACCCTGGCTCCAAGGGTGAAAAGGTGAGAGGAATGTGTTGTTACAGTGCTGATATAATGAAAGGAGCAGCGACTGCTTCTGCACATTACAGTCCTTCACAAGGAAAGTTAAAGTATCTTGGTCATTCCAACCATGAGGGGATCTACTAATTGTCAGCCTCCCGGGCATATTTAGAGAAAAAAGTATGGAAAATAATTGTGAAAAAAGTGCTAACTTCAGTATCATATCTTTTCAATGTTTCCTTTTTAAGAGCCATATGGAAAGACCATGTGGTTATACTAGACTAAGTATTCAGAAAATAAGCAGATGGAATGACAAAGTGGCCAATTTTGTGTTTCTCAACATAAAGCTAAAAAACAGTCTCTTAAGAATAGAAAATAATGCATATTAATGAGATTCTTACTGAAATAATGTTTTCAAATATTTATTTCATCAGTATTATTTGTGGTTTTTAATGAGTTCTTTAAGTTGAGGGATCCTCCAGTGAAATGCTGAAGATGCTATTTTTAGAAAGCATTTTGTTCCCTCATATCCTCATCCCTAATAATGGCCAGACCCGATGGGAGTGGCAAGTGACGCAGTCAAGTGGGCACAGAAGCTCAACTCCACGTTCCCTCCAGCACAGTGACCTCAGTGTGCCTTCTGTTGCTTTTGTGTTCTGTGTGTTTGATGTACAAATATTTTATGACTAGAATGAAATGATGACTATAATTTATGAGTTACTAATGCTTTTCTGTCTCTCCCAAAGGGGCATCCTGGTTTAATTGGCCTGATTGGTCCTCCAGGAGAGCAAGGGGAAAAGGGTGACAGAGGGCTCCCTGGAACTCAGGGATCTCCAGGAGCAAAGGGGGATGGGGTGAGTGAGCGGAGTTGGGATTTTTCCTACTCTTTTCCTGCAGTTCTCTCTCCCTCTCTCTCTCCCTAGCCCTCTCCCTCTCCCTTTCCTTCTTCCTCCCTCCTTCCCTCCCTCCCTCCCTTGAACATGATCAACTGAGTAATTCAGAGCATGTTTAATCTGTTTTAGTCAGTGGTGCTTTTAAAAAGATTTTCATTTAACTTTAAAATGCATACATTATATATGTAATATATGATTTAAGCTTAAAAACATAGAAATTATATTTCAGAAGTATTGAATTATCTGCAAATGTTATTTTAAAGGCTGCAGGATATAAAGATATACTTGTATACAATCTTTACATTATAGACTTACTATGAAAATTTATGGCAAATGAGAGATATTCAGTTACTTTTTTAACTCACAAAAATACATTTAAAACCTGTTGACCTCTTACTGTTTCAGACTTTGTAGAGAAAATAGCATTTTTTAAATTAATTTTATTGAGAAAGAAATAGCAATGAGACAGTTTCAAAACAGGTTAGTAGGACAGTTACAGTAATTAGTACATTGCATATTGTTGTCTTCATAGTAGTTATTCATAGTACAAGATCCTGAAGGGATTTGTCAGATACAGAAGTTACATTTCTTGTTATATAGGTCTCGCTTTATCTGGGTCTTAACCATTCAGCACAGAAGTATAAAAACAAGGTATAAAAAGTAAAGCCAATGATATGCTGAATGTAAAGGGCTCAAGTCAACAACTTCTGACATTGCCAGTCCTACGGATAACCCATTACTATTATGGACTA
>NDGM011187789.1:0-10747 GCA_002564305.1 Octomys mimax
AACAAGAGTTGTAGCTTTTGGGTCTGATAAGTTCAGTGAAATCTCCTCAGGATTTATCCTGAGTGAATTTGTTTTCTTGGAGGACTTAAAGCACTTTGCTCCATGCTCTTCTTGTCTTGATATTTCATGAAGAGAAACCTGTCATTATTCTTATTTATTTTTCTTTAAATGTGATCTGTTTGATTTTTCTAGCAGCTTTTTAGTATATAGTTCTTATGCTGCGTTTCTGGGATCTTGAGTATTATATGTCTGGCTGTGTTTTAATTGGGTTGATGTTGTTTGGAGTTCTATAGGCCTCAGTTACTAAAATCAGATAGTTTCCCCATATTTGGGAAGTTTTCTGCTCTTAATTCTGTCCATATCCTTTTTTATCATTTGTATCATTGATACCTATGAGTCTTACATTGTTCATCTTTGCATCATCTTGTAGGTGTTGTACTATTTTTTTCTTGCATCACAGTTGTTTTTCAGAGATCTTTGTTTTTCACTTAACTTTTCACATGCAATAGTGTCTTCAATGTCTGAAACTCTATGTTCACTTTTATTCACATGGTTTTGACAGCTTGTGATTGAGATCTTAATTTCCTGTATATTTCTTTGAATCTGCTTCATGCATTCTATTGCTTTCCTATGTTTTTCATTCAAGGATTTCATCATGTTTCTATTCTGCTTTATTTTTTTTTAATCAGTGTCTTTTTTAGAAGCACTTAATAATCCTTTTATTATACTTATCATTTATTTTTTTAACTTCAGAGATTACTGGTGATGTGATTTCCTCTGTACATTTCTGCCGCTTTTGCTTTTTTTTCTTCAGACGCTATTATTTCAGAGATTTCTGGAGTTCGATTTCCAAATTCTTTTATGCTGATGTCTCCTACATTTGTTCTTGGTATGTGTGGAGCTTCAGACTGTGTTTTGCTCCTTCTCTTTGTAATTTTATATAGAACTGTCTTCTGACCATTGGTGTGGAGCTTTGTTGCAGTTATTACCTTAGCATGTACCAAAATTATTACTCAAGGGAGATTATGTGGTTAAAAGCAATCAAAGTGTTGTATTTACAGAACTATAATTAGCAACACTAATAATGAGTAGTGAGATTTAGCAGTAGACAAACTTTTGTATCTAATGGGCTTGTATTTTGGACACTAAAACCAAACTATATGAATGTATAGCTAAGCAAGCAGATATTAGATCGGGAATTTTTACTTAAATTAGTTCCCCTCAGTCGTGTCTAATCACTTCCCCTTTTGTACCTTTAATCTTCCAGGGAGACTAGTTCACCCCTGCTACCTTTTTCCCCCTCTCTCCATCAGGAGAGAAAAGAGAAGATGCTGTCATAGATCTGGATCTATCAAAGTGTCTCTGCTTACAATATCCAGATCTAGCAAGTTCAAACTCATCCAGGTGGGCCTGCCTTGGGTCTCACTGTTGTGCTCCTCTTCTCCTGCTGCAACCTATGGAAGTGAACCTGCTGTGACCCTTTGGCATGATGTTCTGCTTCTGGATTAGTTGGAAGGTTCTTGTTCCTTGCCTCTCTGCAGGTAGTTCTGTTCCAGGGTTCCACATCAGGTCTGTCTGATGTAATAGAATCCTAACCTATTTTGAAACTCTTTCATTTTTATTTTGTCTTTTTTATCAGTAAAACAATTAAAAATAAAAAAATGAAAGTAAAATAAATAAAACTTAAAAAGAGAGTACAATCATAATTGATAAGACATTAGAAATAGCACACATTTAGAGGAACAAGATGAGAAGGCTTCCAATGAAGTTTTCGTGTCATGCATTGCTGTCTTCGATGTAGTTGCTCAGATTTCAGGTATTCACATACAGAGTCCATCAAAGTGAAAATTTTAAACATTAACTGCTACTTTTATAAAACACTGATGGAAATTAATAGTACAATCCTCTCAGCTATCCTGTCCATATACTTCAATGATTTTTCCCTAGCTAATTTTTCCTTTTTCTCATCAAATTTTACACCCATTTAAAAGTAACTTCAGAGATTTTTATGGTCTCTGATCTTGTTTCCAATCAAACTAGAGAAAGAAGGGAGAAGTAAAAAGATAAAGGGGAAGGAATGTTGTGGTAAGTTAATTTGATGGAGACACATTTTTATTCATGCTCTGTAATCCATTACGAAGTTGTGCAAGGAAAATCTTAGACACAAAAGAACAGTAAATTTATGATTTAATCTGTTCAAAGAGATGAAGGTTCTTTTAGTTTCAAGTTTTCTATGTCATAGGATATTTACTAATTTATTTCTAACCACTGCCTTTCCACTGTCCCTGTCTTTTGCTTTCCTGCTCCAAAGACTAGCCTCAAAATATCCCTTTTGCCTGTGTTTCCTGAATCATGGTGAAATCATCCTATTATATTTTATTCTAATGGACCCTGCCTGACATAGTTTTCCCCCAGATAATCAGTAGACCATCTCCCCTCACTGTTTCTAATGTTTCCATCAATCCTACGTCATTGTGGAGGACATTGATTGCCATAATTAATGTAACTTTGTCTTATACTAGTGTCTCACAGTGCTCTGAATTTTTAATTTTTTTTTAAATTTTTTATTTTTGGCGGAACTGGGGATTGAACTCAGGACCTTGCACTTGCCAGGGAAGTGCAGTGCTCTGAATTTTTTATCAGCTTTTTAATCCATTACTTTCACACTCCACATAATAGTAATACACTGGTGTTCCTCCACCTATGGTGGATTAACATGAAGCCATTAAGAATATAAAATATCAGCACCTGAAGACATATTGAATAAATTTATACTACTAAACACCTGAGGTTAGTGGCATGGTTCCTCAGAGAGTATGGAGACATAGTTCCTTCGAGAACTTCATCTCATGATCCTGTGGCTAGCTGAGGGCTGCTTCCCCTTGCCCTGCCCAGGCCACAATAGCATCATAACAGAGTACTGTGTAATGTATTCCTAGCCCAGAAAAAGTTTAAAGCTTGAAATATAAGTATGATTTCTACTAAAAGCAAAACTCCATGCAGTGGTGCTTTATAACTTCATGCAGTAGAGAACTCCTAAGACAAATATTTATAAATCAGCGACCAGGACATTTGTATATGTAAGATTATATTTATTTTCCATTCACTGGCAGGCTGCAAATTCTAGATAATTAAAAAAGGTTTGTCTTTGATTTTCTTCTGGTAAAAACACATGGTAGAAACAAAATGGCTATTTTATTTGAATAATTAAGTACAATAATTTTCATTACATTTTTAAATCTAGAAATTGAGAAAATAATATATTACACTGAAGTTTTCTACACATTAAAGAGATACTGTATAATGCCTATTGAATAGTTAATCATTACCTTTCTCTTCTCTCTTTTTTTTTTGTTGTATTCTAGGGAAGGGTCTGCAGGGTATTCAGGGTCTCACTGCTAGATTGTACTCATAGTGATCTGCCTGTTTACACCCTCCCAAGAGCTTGGATTATAAGTGCACACTACTATGCCCAGTCTCAATTGCCATCTCACTGTGCCCCGGGGGTGGTGCCAGCACAGCAGGCCTGGGGATAGAACTCCCGGCCCCTGCACCTGCTTGCAGGCTCCTTAATCCATATCTTTCTCCTCTATACACTCCTAAATTCTTTGTTAAGATTTGACGAGCTATCTCCCTGGTCCCAGGAAGCCAGATTTTTTATTGCTCTAGGACTACATAGCTACAAAAGCAGTGTGAAGTACCCCTGCTCCCTTTTGCCATTGTCCAGGATGGTGCAGCTGGTGAAAAAAGAACCATTTTGGCTCCTTTCTTACTCTATAGACCTGGAACCATGTAGCTGGCAAGAGAAGTCTGAGTTCTATCCCTCTTTACTTCTACTGGTGAAAGTCTAGACCCAGAGATCTGAAAGAACTATAGTGACACAGTAGGACCTTGGCTAGGTCACACACAATGGACAGACAAAATTAGAGGCATAGAAATAAGCCATGCAACATTAACAATAGAAGCCAACAGGTGAACTCTAACCTCTTTTGTTTTATTCTACTCATCCTCTTCTCTTTCATCAATTATGCCTTATAACTTTCTGTACTTTCACATGTGCCTACATTGTCTCTTCTCTTTCTGATTCACTTCAAAACTCCTAGGCCTGGGCTGGGAATATAACTCAGCAGGCTATGCACCCACCTATCAAGCAAAAGGATCTGGGTTTGATTCCCAGTACCACATGCCATACTGGCCCCAGAACACTGGGGGCACTGAGCTGGTTACTGAAATCAGGTGAGGTGGTGCACAGCTATAATCCCAGCACTGAGAAAGCTAAGAAAGGAGAATCACTAGGAGTCTGAGCTGTTTAGTGAGACCATGTACCAAATAAATAAAAGGTTTTTAAAAATAAAAAAAAAACCCTCTTAGGTCTTCTCTTCCAATCCTTCCCTCCTGTGTCCTACAATTATCCAAAACATGGATGATTTCATTCTATGCCCTCTAACCTTGCTCTTATTATATCATTCAGTGCTCCATTATACCCCCACCCCTATGAACCCACCTTACAACAGAGTAAAAGCACTCAACTAAATGAAAAATCATTGCATTTATGTTCCTGGTATATGTTGGATCACTTAATATTTCTGTATGTTTTTCTCTTATGGTTATAGATATCAGGCTAATAGTTGCCACAGTTTGCTAGTAGCAAGCCTAGACTTTAGTATATTGTTATTGCCTACTAAACTACATTAACCAGGATGTCATACATGCAGTTTTTTCGTCATGTACTTATAAACAGTCATAAACATTACCAAACTCAGTAACAAAGGATTGGGCCTCAAGTCAAATTGATAGCAACTCTGTAGATTTTATGTACTAGTAGGTTCTTAATATAAATGTAGGTTCTTAGGTTATACATTACTTTTTTTTTTGTTCTGAATTCCTTCAGGGTAGGTTTGGCTGGCTTGAGTTGTGGGGTTCGAACCACAGCAACCTGAGCCTGAGAGCTTTGTTGAATCAGTCACTTAAAGAACTGAGCTAAGGGGCAGGCCCCCATATACATTACAATTAAGAACCACATACATCTAGAAGACATCCAGAAAGACAGATGTCTTTTAAGAAAGCCTCAACACTAGTGATGAGACTATCTAAAATAAGAAATCTACAAGGATAAGAACAAAAAATTAAAACAAATTAGAAAATAAGAAGATGAAGAAACAAAATGCAATGCCAAATGCCTACTCCAAGCAGGTCAAGTTCAGAGCACAAATACAGATACTTGGAATCCGCTGAACAGAACTATCTGAAAAGATAAAATCAGAAGTGAAAATAGAAATAGCCATTGGGGAATAAAAATCTTTAATGTGCAAAACCAAATGATTATCAAAGTAAAATGCATTTGCCAATTGGGTAGAAGCATACCTGTAATCCCAGCACTCAGGATTTTGAAGCAAAAAGATTGATGCAAGTTCAGGGGCAGCCTGGGCTACAAAGTGAGTTCAAGGCCAACCTGGACTGCATAGTGAAACCTTGAATCACAAAGACATAAATAAATAAATAAATAAATAATACAGACAAAATTAACCAAATACAGGATCTCAGGAAAATGAAAGAAACCATGACTACCAAACATAGACAATAAAAGGAATTAATGAAACAGTTCCAAATAGAAATACAGGAGATTATAAATTCATTTGAAAGTGTACACAGCAGATTGAATGAAGGTGGAGACAGAATATCAGATCTAGAAAACAAGAACATGAATACCAACCAGGAAAAGAAATATATTTTAAGTGATATAGTTGAGCAACAGAAAAGACATTTCAGGGCTGGGGATGTAGCTTAGTGATAGGGCACTTACTTAGCATGCACAAAGCTTTGGACTTGATCCCTAGTATGGTAAGTAAACAAAAACAGTAAGGAACAGAACCAAAAATATCAATTTCAGCTCCTTTCCATTTTGTACTACTCTGTATATATGTCACTAAATTATTCCCACAAAATTAATACTATTAACACATGATTTTGTGATCACAAATAATAGAAATCTACCCCCAAAAAACTGAAATGAGGAAACAAGTGACATAGGGAAACTATAACCAAGGTCACAGATCTTGAAACTGCACAGTAACAACTCTTCAGAAATGGGCTGAAAAAACAATGCCATTTTCTCATTGTCAAGGGCTGTGGGAGATTGACGGTATTATGATTCTAGTGAAAGGCCTTATTGAATCCTCCTTGAGTCTGAAAGGCCTTATTGAATTCTCCTTGAGTCTTGTCACTTTGAAGTCTTTGCCCACTTGACAAACTTAGGCCATTTGGCTCCTTTTGGCCTATGGTATGTTAGTATATATTATTGTTTTTATTTTAAAGAGGAAAAACAAACACAAAAAGAAATAACAAAAACAAACAGAAACAAAGCAACATGCAGCAATACAAATGCTACAGAATTTCAAAGTAAAGATAGAAAATCAACAATGGTTGTTATATTATGTATAGTTACAAACAAATTTATCGCTCAGATTGTCAGATATAAGTATGCGAGATTGGTAAAACAATTCAACATTGACTCTTAATAAACCTTAATTTTTTTCTTGTCCTTTAATCTTTTAAAATTTATTTTAAGAGAATATATAACAATTGATAAGACATTAGAAATGGTACACATTTAAAAGAACAAGGGAAAAGACATTAAACCATGGTTGTTATATTGTGCATTGTTGCCCTTAATGATGTTGCTCAGATTGTAGATATTAGCATATGAAGATAGCAAACATAAAAATTTAAACAAAATTAACTGCTACAGATACATATTTTAAAAACCACAACACTGTGAAAAAATCAGCTACAGGATGAAGCAAAGAAAAATAACATAAGATTAAATGGAATCAGTAAGAAAACTAGAGACAGCGCAAAAACTGTTAAACAGCTCTTTACAGAAAAAATGTAGCAGAAATCTTCTCAAACATGGATTTCAAAAAATCCATACAAATAAATGAAACACATACAACTCCAAATAGCCATGAGCAAATTAATGCTACCACATGGCATATAATGATCACGATTCCAGAAATTCAGAACAAGAAATAAAATATTAAATCAGTTAAAGAAAAAAAAAAACACCTATAAAAGAAAGACTATTAGAAGTACAGCAGGCTTCTCTACAAAGCCCTCAAATCAAGAAGAGATGGAGTGAGGCATTTCAAGTTCTAAAGGAAAACGGTCTTCAACCCAGATGTATGTACATGCAAAACTATTTTTCAAAATTCACTGAGAAATAAAAACTTATATCTTAAAGTATCTTAAAAACTGAAATTGATGATCACCAAACTAGCTCTACAGATTGCTATGAAAGACACATTAAAAGGAGAAAATGGTGTCCAAAACACAAAAACACCAATAGAAAGAAGCTTCCAGGCAGGATAAGCAATTAAGCAGAGAAGAAAGACAGGGAACAAGCAACAGGAAAAAAAGGCCAATATATGTCAGTTATAACTATCAACATATATCATCTCAATTTCTGAATCAAGAGAAACCAACTGAGAGGATGGATCAAGAAGTGATATCCAAAAATATTATGCATTCATAAAGCTCTTTTAATTCAAAAAGAAATTCATAGACTAAAAGTCAAAAGATTTAAACAATTTTCCATGCCACAAGAGCCCAGGAAAAAAAGCAGATATAGCTATTTTATCTGCAGGCTATGTAAATTTTGAACAGAAATTGATCAAAAGAGGTAAAACACAACTACACACTTGTTAAGAGAAAACTCTGAGATAAAAATCATAAATATTTATGGACCAAACACAGGTTCACTCAACTACATATTTTTAAACAAACATGAAAATGTAATTAAACACTACCACAGTTGTAGTGAAGGAAAGTACTACCCCACTCTCAGAAATAGACAAATCATTTAGACAACAATCAATAAAAATATTAGAATTAATACAAGCCTGTGAACAATTGGACTTGATAAATGAATACAGACTGCTTCACTGCAAAATCTCAGTATATACATTCATTTGAGGTGCACATGTCATATTCTCCAAAATGGACCATATATTATTTGAGAAAACATGTCTAAATCAACGTAGAAGAAGTGAAGGCATCCAATCAATACTACCTAACCATAGTGCAATGAAACTGCAAATGAATGACAAAGGAAATGACACAAACTACATACACACATGGAAATTTAACATCAAACTTCAAGACATTGAATAAGTCATAGAGGTAATTAAAGACAAAATAAACAACCTAATGTTGAACCTCAATGTTCCATAAATATTAGAACAAATAAAACTCAAAGATTATATGAGGGATGAAATTATAAAGATAAGAGCAGAAATTAATGCAACAGAGATTAAGAAAAAAATATAGTGAGTCATAATTTGTTTTTTTGAAAAAATAAGTGAAACTGATAAACCACTATCCAACCTCATCAAAGAGATGAAAGAAAGAGCACAAACTCAAGCAACTAGGAATGAGAAGAGGGGAACTGAAAGGATCCCACAGAAATCCAGATTATCAATGGTTACAATGAGAACCTATATTCTGATAAGATGTAAAACACTAAAGAAATAGGCAGATTTCTAGATATTATCAAATGTCAAAACTAAACTAAGAAGATATAAAAATTCTAAATAACCTGATACCATCCAATGAAATTGAAAATGTAATTAAACTTTTACCAACAACAACAAAAAAATTCTAGGCCCTGATGAATTCACTGTTGAATTTTATAAGATATGAAGAGAAGAATTAATGCAACTGATGATGTAACTATTTTAAGAAATTGAAAAGGAAGTGATAATCATTTCTGGGAGCAATATTACTCTGATTCAAAACCAAAGAACACAACCAAAAAAAGAAAACTGCAAACCAATCATCCTAATTAACACAGATGCAAAAATTCTTAATGAGATACTGGAAAACAGAATGCAATGCATTAGCAAGATTACACATCATGACCAAGTGGGTTTCATCCCAGGATGATTCATGCAGGGATGGTTCAACAAATACATATCAATAAATGTAATACATCATATCAACAGAGACAAAACAAAACAAAGAAAAAAACACATGAGCATATCAATAAATGCAGAACAAGCTTTTAACAAAGTCCAACACTCATTCATGATAAAATGCTACAGAAAATTGGAATATATGGTCTTTACCTCAATTTGATAAAAAAAATCATTTGTGACAAAGCAAAAACTTGTCATACTAAGTGAATGGATCTGAAATGTTTCACTGTAAAATTTGGAACAAGAGAAGGCTTTTGGTTATCACCACTCCTATGCAATATATTTCTTGAAACATTAGCAAAGCAATTGGACAAGAGAAAAAAATAAAAGGAATAAAAATAGCATAGGAAGAATTTAAACTTTCATTATTTTCAGGTGATATGATACTCTACATAGAACATCCTTCAAAATGCACCAAAAACTTACAGGTTTAACATCTAAATTCAGTGAAATACAGAATATGAAGTCAACACTCAAAAATCAATAATATTCCTATACAAATGTAACAGGGTCACTGAGAAATGAATTAGAGAAAGTACATCCTTCACAACAGCATAATATTATATGCATGGGAATCAATCTAAAAAATGATGTAAAAGATCTGTACAAGATTGAAGATATCAGAAAATGAAATGATATCCCTTACTCTTGGATAGGAAAAATCAACACAGCTAAAATTGCTATATTCCCAAAACTGCTATACAATTTTAATACAGTCCCTACCAAAATACAATTAGCATACCACACAGAACTATAAAAAATATTCCTAAAATTCATTTGGAAACAGAAGAGACATAGAATAGCAAAAGCAATTATTAGCTAAAAAGGCAAACCAGGATACATCATAATCTCATATCTGAAATTATACTACAGAGCTACTCTGTGAAAATCAGCATAGTATTGGCAAAAAAGGCCTGAGTATCAATGGAATAGAAGATGCAGACATGACCCCAAAAATACTCAGTTGTCCTATCTTTAACAAAGAAGCAAAATATGTCCACTACAACGAAGATAATCTTTTAATAAATGATGTAAAAAGCTGTCTTTCCACATGCCAGACTAAAACTAGCTCCATGTCTATCACCATAAATCAAACTAAAGTCAAATGGAACAAAGACATAAATATTAAAATAGAAAAACTAAATTTACTGGAAGATAAAATAGGTAGAAATTTCAAAAATATATAGGCAGAGACTTCATCTACAAAACCCAGGGTGTAATATTATTGCAGGCAGATGAGTTAGATAGAAATATTATAGGCAGTCAAACAGGGCCAGGCCTTAGAGACAGCACAGAAGAGGAGATGCCTTGCAACTGTGGGAGGGGTGGATGCTCCTGCTGTGAACCAGACCTAAAGGCCAAACAAATGCTAAAAGAGTAGCACCTGGTATTGATATTCTAAATAGGTATCAGTCACCTGCAAAGACCCAAGTGAGTCACTAGCCCAACCCCCAAAAGAAAGAGACCCTGTCCCGCATTCCAACACCCAACAGGGAGAGACCCTGTCCCATGTTCATGCGTGCTTGCTATGTGACTTGCTTTCCCATTTGATACTGGATTTAATCACTTTTACCTAAGCAATGGTGCTTGTAATCCCATTCGTTGACCATAGTTTTGTCCTAATTCCTGCCCACCTAAGCGAGTTCCCATTCTCTCTACCTTAGCCTCTCATAGTTTTACCCTATGAAAGTCCCTGGAAGAGACAGCTTCCTGGGGAACTACCTGCTCGGGCTCCCCTCCTGTCCCTCTCTTGGACAGGAGCTTTCTTTCTCTCA
>NDGM011187790.1:0-23585 GCA_002564305.1 Octomys mimax
TCTCTCTCTCTCGCTCTCTCCCTCTAAATAAATAAATAAATGTTTAAAAAAAAATAAATAAATCTAAAAGAATCATGACAGTTTAAGACACACTGCCACTAATTCAAAGCACGCCCCCTCACTTCAAACACATCCCCTTGTCCTTGCTTCTTTTTGAAGCAGTTCTGGATATTTTCTTTCATGAGAGTCTGTAGTTGGCTGCCTTGATGTCCAAAATTGATTCAAAGCATTTACCTTTCAATTTATTTTATCTTTGGGGAAGAGCCAGATGTCACCCAGTGCTAGGTCTGGTGAATAAGGTGATGAGGACACACCTAAATGTTTTTATGAGTCTGCCTTTCTGTTAGAAAGATAGACTCTGCACAGGCATACACAGTATTTTTGATCACACCTCATAAAGACACTCATAAAAGAGGACATCCAGAACTGCTTCAGAAAGTGGCAAAAATGTTGGACAAGTGTGTTGGAACTAAAGGAAGCTATTTTGAAGGAGATTAATTAACAGTGTGTGTCTTTTAAATAAAAGATAGCATATAAGCTGTAAAAGAAAAATTTTAAAGCATTGAGAATGTCCACATTAAGTTAGAGGCAAAAAAAAAAAAGTTAGAGGCATATCTCATGGTCTGAGGTAATACTCAGCTTTCCCAAGGTTAGTGTGATGCTGACTCAAGTCTCCCCATCAGCTGTTCTTTACTCCACTAGGTTGTCAAATATTGTTTCCATGAGGTAAGAGCCATATGCAGTCCTTTCACTGTTCTGGTTGGCAAAGACAACAAATCCCCAGCCTGTGTGTGTCCACTTATAGTATGTCTGCTGAGGAATATGTTCAGAAGAACGGTTTTAGTCTCCCAGTGCAAACATTTGACCAGAAAAGACAATAGGGACAGAAAAATCACCAAAAATATCCTGGACCAATGTTCAGTTTGCTGAGTTGGATAGACTATGTTTGCTGTATCAAATACATTACAAACTAAATCTGTCAAATTTTCTCTTCCTAAGAAGAGCAAAATCATGACAACCTAACATTGGACCTTAATAATGATCCTGAGAACTTCTATGTAGCTCAGCCCACTTACACCTTTGACAACTGAAAACGTATTTCTCGGTTGTACATCATCAGTGAGGTGATACATTCCAGTTTGAATTATGGACAGTGCATTTGACATTTTCATTCTATTTCTCCCTTAATCTCTTCAATCTTCTTAATAGCTTTCATACTGAAAAACAACACACGAACATACCCAACTTTAAACATGAAATGTGTATCTTTCCTTTGTCTTTTTCTTTATAGCTGCTTATTCCCTTTCCTCCTTTGGATTGAATCAAATATAATTCCATTTTCCCATTATGTTGATTTTATAGTTGTCTCAGAGTTAACTTCTTCCTCAGAGGCATCTTGGCCTCTGTTACTCAGAAATGGCTTTAAAGTCCCAAACACCTTATGTCAATTCCATCCACAGCCATATAGTCCTTCATAAAACATGCTGCAATATTAGTCCAGTTTACCATAACCAACGACCTATGAACTATAACATGGAGCTGCTGGCAGAGAAAGCAGAAAGATCATTTTTATTAGGTTTTACCCCAGCAGGAAGGAGCAAAGTGACCCCCAGATGCAAAGCTAATGGCCAGTGAACAAAGAGGGTAAGACCGGGTTTTCCTTACAAATCAACAGGCTCTTGTTCCCTGGCGTTGGGATCTGCCTCCCCTCCAACAGGCTGAAGTGTTATACCTGGCTGGGTTTAATTTGTTATTTATGTCAGCTTTGCATATTTGTAAGGTTCAAGGGTTTATTGCCCTGGCCTGACCTTGCCAACTCAGAGTTAACATGTGGCTCTGTAGTAGCAGTTTCTTTCTAATAAACTTTACTTGAAAGAACATGTGTGATAGATTTTGCTCATGATTAAAAAGAACAGTTCTATGTTCATTGTTCCTCAATTTGGTTTTGAAGTTCTGTTGAGAATCACCTCTGAACTTAAAAAAAAATAATAAAAAATATTGTTCTCTTTTAAATTTCATTAAAGAGCTTTATTGTACTTTGGGTTACAGAAAGTTGCTTTATTTGAGACTTCTCTGAGGATTCATATGATTTTGTAAGGACAAGCCAAATAATATATTTCCAAATGGTTAATGACATTTGGTAAATAATTTAATTTTGGTTGTGAGGATTATTAAAGTTGGTTTTGCAATCTCCAGTTTAAAAAAATATATATAACAATAATACAATTAGTATGTTTTTCCCAATGATAGGACCTAACACAGCAGAACAAGCAAAATCATTCCTAAGATACTGAGTTTGCTAACATAAGAGACATTTGCTGGGGCTACCTTCGGGCTGGAGTGACCCCATCTATGGTTGTGGTTCCAGGGTTCCTAGGGCCAGGCACCCCCTTCTGTAGCCCTAGAAACTGGTGACTAGAGAGGGACTTTTATACCTAGTACGACTTGATTTTCCTGGAACCCTCTCAGTTTTTTGAAATTGACAATCCAGGAAGCTGGCCAGGCAAACCAAGAAGATTAGTTAACCTACAGCCCCTCATTTAATTAGAGAGATTGCTGGCACCCTTCTCGTTCGGTTGCATTGGGTATCTATAAAATATAAATAATGCCTTGTGGAGATTGTGGATGGACATCAATTAAAATCTAAAGGAATCCAAGCAGGCATGGTGGGAGGACCCACCTGTAGTCCTAGCACTCTGAGAGGCTGAAGCAGGCAGATTACAAGCTGCAACCTAGCCAGCAACTTAGTGATTTGGAGAGGCCCTGTCTCCGAATAAAAAAAAGTTTGATGGTACAACTCAGAGCAAGGCCCTGAGTTTGATCTCCAATACAAAAAAAAAAGCCTGTTGATTGACATAAAAATTATGGAACTTTTCATTTACTCTGATGAATCAGGTAACAACATTAACTTGTTAACTTTAGTTCAATTCAGAATTATGCAACAATGAGCCTAGGTAGAGCGGTCTTAAATGTGTTAGGCTCATTGGTTTTCTTCTGTCTTTTCTTGTTCTTTCCTTCTTCCTCCTTTTCTTATTTCCTCCTTCTCCTCCTTCCACCTCCTTCCTTTTCTGCCTTCCTTTCTTATGCTTCTTTACATTCTTTGGGCTTTGAATCACCAGCTCTCTGTGAGACAAGGAACCATGGCAGTGGGGCATTGTGCACCAATAAAGAAAAGTGGCCCAGCTTGTCTGGACGAGGAGGGAATGTGGTTAGATACAGCTTGAAGATCTACACTGTGGGTAAATCATCTAAGTTTTCTTCAGAAAACATGAAACCAGAACAGTGCTTTCCAGACAGGCAGCTTTGTCCTCCCAGAGCACTCTCCTGCATTGCTATCTTTTGGGTGAGGCACAGATGAATCACTGGATACTACATCTGATTATTTAAAAATGCAAAATCCAGTTAGAACAATTATAGCATCTACAGTAGGCTACAAACCATTCAACTAAAAACCCTGTGATCTGAAACCTTAGGGAATATACCTAAGAAGGATACACACCTACTATACAATAGATGTCACGTATCCAATTTGAGGCTATGTAGGAGATACGTTTCCATTGCACAGAGAGCACTTTTCCATAACTGACAGCAAGAAACTCAAAGAGAAGATGGCCATTGATTTGGATTTGTGTTTCAAAATCAGTAAAACATGCTGCAAGTATACTCAAGGCCCACTTCTTCTCAGAGATTACTGGAAGTCATGGGGCAGCTAAGCTATAATAAAGGAACCGAGTGAGGGAACTCTCTGCACCTCTCCAGCCCAACCACTTCCACTCTTGTAGCTTCTCTTCTTTTCCCCTCAGCTCTTGTCTATTTCTGCAGCTCCGAATGGAAAGTAATGCAAATGTGTTTCCTCAACAGAGCCCTGCAACACTCACAGCGTATTTGCTTCTGTGTATGTGTGTGTGTGTGCGCATGTGAGCGTGCAGGCGATGGGGTGAACCCAGTGGGGAGATGAAGAGCTGGATGTGAATTGGACCATAAGTGCATTATTGAGGGTTTATATCTTCCTTTGAAGTCTACAGCATTAGCCACTGTCAGGGAGAAGATACCAAGCCAGACAGTAATTGCAATAATGGAACAGACAAATGGTCTATGTCCCCATTAAAGTCATCAACACCTCTAATTTTTGAAAGGGGCTTGTTTGAAATACAGTAATTGTGATTATGTTGTCCATAAAAGCTGAGGCGATCAGCAATTGTGAGCATGCCCAGTGCCTTTCCAGCATCCTTCTGGACAGAGCTAACTAAATCTGAATGCTAAAGCACAATTTATTTCTGAATAACCTTAGAGAAAGGGCATTTTATAATGTTCAAAAGTTTAATACAGCATCCATGCAAAACCTTCCTTTGTAATACCTTCCCTGTTATTCTGATTTTTTTTTAACTCTCTGCTTTCTGTTCCCATACATGTAGCATTTAGTCCAAAACCAAAAAAGGCTCATCTTCCTTCTTCATCCAAATGCAAGCCCAGCCCTGTGGATAATTACACTGCCTTGTGTTTCCTTCTATTTTCTCTGAAAAGATGTCTTCTCCTCAGGCTCCCTTCCTCCCTTAGAGCCCTGTCACTGAGTTCCAGCAGGGTCACAATCAGGAAGTACTGCCAACCTCACAGCCATAACAAAATGTCTAGGCTTCTCCTTAAAGCCCAATTCTAAGAGTTCTTCTTATGGAACAAATCCTTAAAGACATTCTATCAAAACTTTAAGAACCTAATTCTGGTTATAAATACATACCTTCTTATGGAATTAAATATATCAGGTAATCTGGTGCTGTTTCATTGGTCATTGTGTACTTTGAAGAGATGGTTTAGAGAGAGCCACATGCTACGAACTTCTCAGTTCATCCCCAGAACAGCATTGCTCCACCCAGAAGGCATTTCATGGTTTAGGTAAAATAAACATATGGAAAAAAAATAATTCAGAGTGAGATGTCACCAGGTTATTCTTCATTAGTTTTTTGCTAAGAATCTTGCTCTTAGTCTAAGAACTATGTGGCCTACAGACCGCCTCCTAGAAAGCCTCTTTATTAACAAGATTCTTTCATCTTCAGTCTCTTCACCTATCAAAACCCAAACTCAACACTTTGCTATTCAGCTTTTAACAAGGCCCTAACCCCTTAAGGCCACTCTGAAGAAAAATTTACAAGTCAATATTCAACTGTTAAAGTATTCTCCACATCTTCCCAGGTTACTCTCCATTCTGGCAAACCAATCTTTATGAACAAGAGTAAATATATAAAAACCTACTGTTAAAACACTTAACAGACCTTCTCTGTCAAGGCTGTGAACTACAGTGTCCACTCCATTCAGAGACCACTGCTTCTCTTTTTCTCCCTTTGTTTAAAATATGCTGACCACACAGTGACCTCTCCTAACCCATTGGCCGAAAATTACAACCAGCCACACAAACAAGCAGCTCGGGGTCAGAAGGAGCAGGGTCTGCTAAAAGTTAGTAATCATACATTAATTCCCTGACATAATTAATCAAAATGAACCACAGTTATCTAGCAAGAAACCTTTAACCTATTACAAAGGGGTCAATTTGCGAAGCACTTGAGCCTGGGAGTTTGGTACAAATAGCATACGCCCTTCATCCGGGATGCCCTAAGTAAGGAAAAATGCTTTTGAAGTCCCAAATCTACTAGATTTAGATATAATTTCATCAATCAAGTTAAAAGCCTGCCTCCCTACAGAAGGATTTTGTAGAGTTCTGTCAACCAGCCTCGTTGAGTGGTGACTGAAAATCCATTTGTAAGGTTTTATCAGTCACGAGTCCACTGGAGTTGGTCTGACTTGACAAAAGAGCAAGAAGTTTATCACATTGAAGAGGAAGAACAAAGATTTGTAGAGGAACTCGTTTTCCCCTTGCCAGAGAAACAGTGAATTGGATGTTTGTTATTCACACAAATTTTTGTAAACTCGGCCAGGTATTTAAGATAGATGTTTACATGGTTCAGACAGTGGGGAGAAAAATTAGAAGCTCTGAATGTGCTAGGCTATAATGTGGAAGAATAGTTTTGGTAGTTTCAAATATTGCAAACACTCTTGAGGGATCCACATAGGGGTCCGATTGTAGAAGACAGGTGAACGTGAATTTGACTGCATGGCTCTCACCAACTCATACTCCTTTTATCTCCAGAAATGAACAGGGTCACCAAATGCCCCAGAGGTACCTTCAGTTGAAATTGTGATACCACTGATGGGCTTGCAAACTCATCTGTAGCGCATCATCATTTCCGAATTTGAAGACATTAAAAATCAAACATGGGGAAAAAAAAATCAAACATGGGGCCAATGACAAAGCTCAGTGGACTAAAGAGCCTGCTTAGGCAAGCTTAGGCAAGTGAAGAAACCATGATTTGATCCCGGCACCACATGCTGTGCCAGCCCCACCCCTAGGGCGGGCTGAGGCAACCACAGAGAACAGGCATAGTGGATCACGCCTATAATCCCAGCACTGGGGAGGCTGAAAACAGGAGGGTTGCTATGAGTCCAAGCTGCACAGTGAGACCCTGTAACAATCAAATACATTAAAAGAATAAAAAATAAAAGTAAAATAAAATAAATCAAACACCTGTACTTTGTCAGGATCAAATGTTTCTAACATTTCAAAGGAAAATGTTGGCAATTGACTTCAGAATTAAAGTCTGGCAAAGTGTGGGCACCACGTGGACCATGCTGACCTGAAAATTTTATCCTGATGAAAACACTTCTTCTCTGCAATTATTCACCTCAGTCCTCGCCCAAAGATTCTACCCATTTTGATCAATCTCTGGGCCATTACTCTGCTTTCCTTTCTTTTCTCTTCCTTTGAGCATGACACACAATTCCACCAGACACCTATTTTGATTAAACTACTCATTCTAGTGGGAGGTGCTTCAGTGTAATAAATCAGGCCACATAGCCCTGTAGATAAGGAAACATGAAATTCACATGACAGTCAGCCAAAACAATACATTCCAAAAGCTCTGTAATCCTCACTTTGCTATTTAAATCTTGAGTCCCTTTCAGCTTCTTAAAGCTAAGGAGATAGAGGCCCAGAGAGACTAAACACCCTAGCCAAGAATGCACACCCATGAAGTGGCTGAACAAATACCCAGATCCAGATCAGTCTGGCTTCAAACTAAGCCATTTCTCATGATATACTTCTTTTATAATATGCAACGTGTATGAGGCTTACTCTTATATATTAAATTCATCTTTTACAAAACATAGAGGGCTGTCTTGAAAACAATTCAGTAGAAATGTAGCCTTTGAAAAGCTTCAACATGACCTCTGTTTTTGTAACAAAACTCACCACCCAAATCAAGAATGGAGAAAGTATTTTTCCACCTCTATCCAGCTAGTTATTTGCTCAATTGGAGCCAGCAGCCCTTAAAATCCATCTCACCCTGAAAGCTCAAGCCCTACTGGCCTCTGTTCCTAAGAGATGTCACACAATGTCCTTCTCAACGTCCTTCACCTCCCTGTCTCCTAGACCAGGAAGCTTCTGACCCTTACCGATGGCTCTATTGGCCCTTCTGCATCCCCACCAGTGTTTTCTCTGTCCTCTCCAGGGCTAGCCATCCTCTCCCATCTCAGTCACTAATTCTCACCCCATGACACTGTATTCACAGCTTTCATCTCAGTCCAAAGGGCACTGTTCATTTCCTTATTCTAATCTTGCATTCCCTGCCTTCTTCACCATTCAGTGCAGGCACCAAGTGCATCTTCTTAACTATCATATTCCCACTACCTGTGCTATGTCCAGACATACGGATGGATGAGCAACCTCAAGAGTAGAAATAGAACCTTGAGAAGCTTCCTTCCTACACATTGTTTATATGGATGTCCAGGAAAGACCAGCTATGGTGGTCTTAGTTTTTGTAACTAGACTAAATTGGCTCCTTGGGGAAAGACTTGGAGTTTTCACTTCATGGACTCAGCTCAGCAGAAATCATGGATGAATTTTACTTCTCTTCTTCAAACACATCTCTGAGAGTGTCATGCCCATTCTCATGCATCAATATACCACACAATCCTGGTACATCCATTCTGTGGATGCAGACCTGCTTTGGGACTCTGACAAACAAGGGAGGCTGACCTCATGGGAAGGTCCCCCATGCCAGGAGTTGACAGATCCTGTCAGGGTCTTCTTGATGAGAAGTGACTCCCCTTCCCTTGTATGGATAAAGATACAGAAGTTGGAAGAAGACCAACAGCCCTAGAGAAGGAGCTTGACTCTAAATCTGATGCCTTTCCTCTCTCTCCTCTGCCTTGTAGTCATCGCATGCAACAAGTAGAAAAGTAACTACGGCAAGTTGGATGTAAAGCACGGTTCTGTGAGGAGTGTTAGTGAGCTAAAATACAATAAAACAAAATCAATAAAATGAAATAAAATGAGATATTAGTCAAAAAATCATGTCTCCCCCATTCTAGGGAGGCCAGATTTGTGTTACTAATGACCCTAGAGGCACAGGGAATTCTCTTCCTTATGCGTCTTGGAGACACTTTCCCTTTCTCTTTGTGGCTATACAATGGAATGAGACTAGACAGCGCCTTGAAGTTGGCTGGCAGGATGGGCAGCATGCATGTGTGAAGATGTAGACTCAGAGAAGGCCCTCGAAGCTCTTCTAACATGTCCCTGAGCTCTAAGATGAGGAACACTTCTCACCATCCTCCTTGACACGGGAGTAGCATGCCTGTTCCAGTGACTGACACCCAATGGGTCCTCTTGTCCATCAGTCAGCACCCCAGGGACTCAGGTCAGAGCCAGTGCCAGGATTCCACAACCTATGGACCATGAGGATGAGCCTTTGAGCCCCACCCTTCCTCCAAGAGTTGTGAGCTTCTGAAGATGCTGCTCATTCCCACACAGAACAAGGCCATTCTGTCTGAGAAGGCTGGGAAACAGGATATCTGGCCATGGATCTCTCTTTCTCCCTGCAAAGCATTCTTGTTGAGAAAATGCATGGGAGAAATACAATGCTCATGGCAGGTGTCTTCACAGGGCTGCCCAAACAATGAAATCATGCCAATGTGTGTGGCCCAAGCTCATAGAGCTAGGTGCAGGAAAGGTGGGTGCATTCGCGAACTTTGGCAGATGGCACTTTGACTACATTAGTCGCTTACCAAAGGTACCAGGATTTGACAGATTTGCAAGGGCTTCAAACCCTGAGATACAATCCCAATTGTACAGCCAATACATGAGGAAAAAAAAAATTTAGAAAGAAACTAAAAGATTACTACTATTCTCAAGGAAGATACAAATCTAGGCCAAAAAAAGCTACTTATTACAACCAACTCATCGGAGCCCTTCTAAAAATTTCTTGTCACATATTCCCCTTTAACAAGGAGTAAGGGAATTATAGTAAGTTAAATTTATATCTTCTGTATTCTCCCACTGAAACACTTTCTTGCATTTTTTTTTTTTTTTTTTGGTAACAATCTTGGTTATCTATTTTACAAAGCCCTTAAACTCAGATGAAAGAGACTTGTTAAATTGTGAGACCCTTTCAGTGCACTGTAAGAGATTTCCCACCCACAGGAAGAGATATTTAGCACTGCCCAGCAGACCATAGTTTTATTTCTGTTTTCTGTGTGTGTGTGTGGTTTTTTTTTGTTTGTTTGTTTGTTTGTTTGTTTTTGGTACCGGGGATTGAACTGAGGACCTTGCGCTTGCCAGGCAAGCGCTGATTCTACTAAGCTATCTCCCTGGCCCATAGTTTTAAAAATTAGTAACACAATTTTGTTGACAGAGTGTGTTCTCCATGGAAGAATTACATCTAGAGACAGAGGTTGGGGGGCTTTTGAGGACTTTTGAGTTGGTTCTCAGAGGCCTCTAGCTAGACCATTCATTTTTTCCAGATGTGTGGAGAAAAGATGAAACATGACTAAAGAGCTTTGAATAGAATCAGAAAAACTAAGATTTAAATCCCAGCTTTTGTCCTACTACCTGGTGGACCCTGAGGTGCTTATATAGCTCACTAAGACTCAGTTTTGCTATCTGTAAAGTAGGGACATTAATTCTTACTTTATTGGATTTTAAAGACCAGAAAGTATGGTCTCCAGCTAAGTAAAGACTATTATTTTATCCCTTGAAGATTTACCCAGTGTAAGGGCAGTACAGATTTCATTTCTCTGAGTTGTGAAGTTCTCTGAATTGAATTCAAGTTCTTTTCCTCTTGGGGTACATCATATTGTTTTAACTGTTCACAGATGAGGAATTCGGATTTAAAGCTAACCCACAGAACCCAAAGGGAATTCTTCCTGGGAGAAATTGGATCCAGTTATAAAAATCCTTTTTTTTTCTAGGACAGCTTTACCCAGGCGAGATTGAATGGCACCCCAGGGTGTTTCAAATGATCTCTGGAGATATTGAGAGATTTTCAAATTATTCTTAAGGAAAAAAAAAAGATTGAGTATTCAGTGAAGTTGGCCTTTAGAATTAGTATGTGGACTATGAGGACAGACAGAATCCTGGCAGGGTAGCTATTATCTGAAATGTAGAAATGTGGGGCATGAAAATCCCCACTGTTTGTTGACCCTAGGGTTCTGAGTATCTCCTCTGGTTCCTCATGAGAAGGCTGCTTCAGTCTTCTGCCTGGTAAACCCATAGCAAGGTGTACTGCAAAGCTGCACACTTTAGAGAAAGCCAGGGACTTACGTGGTGTACAAGTACGTATTCAAAAGCTGTAAATACTACTTTTTCTCATGTAATCAGGGAATGATTTCCAGAGTGGGCCTTGACGTTCACCAAACTTGCATTTAAAGCTGGAAAGAAGTAGATAGAATGTGTACCTTTCATTCTTTTACCCTCAGCCCCCAGAGCCCCTGGTGTTGACCCTCACAGATGCAGCCCACCTGGTCAGGGTCAGCTCCCCAGGGCCCAAAAGGTGATGGCTAAGCAGGGACCCTGAGCTTCTTTCTGAGACACTCAGCCTTCCATTAGCACCTGCCACTCACTGTCCCCAGGTACCACTGGTAGACACCAGTTTTCCAAGTTAAATTCAGGACAAGAAGCAAAAGGATGATGATACCGCCCAGAATTAAACAAGTGTTCTCTCCTCTAAAGACATAAATTTTAAGCAAAGATAAACTATTTAAATTTAAAATGAATGTAAAACATGGAGAGTCTGGCATTTTTCAAAAGATAGGGATGCTGGGGAAGGAAAGAGAAAGAAAAGAAGAAAGAGAAACACAAAACAGAAAAATAGAACTAATTTCCTCTACTTCTTTTTAATGACATGAGCAAAACACCAACTCCATTTCAAGTAACTTCCAACATGAAAACATTATTAACCTCACTGAAAAAAAATCACCGAGTATCATCCCTTTTCAGGTTGATGAGAACTGTATAAATTTCTCATTTGAAACTGCAGCGTTCATACTCCTCTTCGGCTGAGAGGTGCTTGTTTCCCACGCACTTCTACCACCTAGTTTTAAAGTTTGTGAACTAAACAGGGATTTTACAATTATTAATTTCAAAGTCAAATGCAAAACCAGATGGTTGGCATAATGGATAGCACTTAGGCTAGGGCTGTTTAATTGTGCAATTTCACAGGATATCCACTTCTGAGAGGGGATAAGAGGCAGTAGATGCTGAAATGCGATAAATAATATTTTTGTATTTATGAAAAACACCAGATTGAGCTTCCTTTGAGGCTCTGGGGGTAGGGTGTGTGATCTTCCCAACCGCCCTCTAATTTTATCTACCAGAGAACCACTAAGTCTTTCCTCCACCCTCAACTCTCCTGGCTCTTCCTGGTTTGTGTCACAGATCAATTAAGTTATTTAGACACTTTGGGACATTTAAATTCTTTGTTTGTGTATGTTTAAAATCAAGGAAAATGTCATGGAAGGCTACCCCAATCTGTGTAATTTACCCAAGAAATGAGTCTACTGGGTAAATACACATTGAGACAACTTTTATAGTCATATTTATTTACTCTACACACCTCAATCTGCGGAATAAATAAATACTTGAGCTGCACACCCTCCGTGTTAATGCACCTCATGAAAATGTATATTGACCCTAGACACACAAGAGCATCTCCTCCTAAGTTTTATATCTGAGACACTGGACTCGGGGGTGGAGAGAGAAGGAGCAAATGGAACCATTTTATGGCAGTAATTACCTGGTCACATTCTTTAGTCCCAGCCACCTTCCTCCACCCCCATCAAAGCACATTTAAGATCAGCACGTTTCAAAAACTGCACTGTTTGCCCCTTTTCAAAGCACATCCACTGCACCAAGAAGTGTGCGTTATAATTAATTCCTTTCCATCCTGCCCACACCTCTTTCTTCAGGAGGCATCAAATTATTTTAGTCTGGTCTGGAGTCAAGAGTTAGAAATGTTCAGCCATATGCACCCTAAAATCTGTGGCATGCTTTCTTTGTTCTCTTCCAGAGACCTGGGAGTAGTACCCTTCAGACATTTTATTGATCTTTCTTCCCCTTTGGCTCATACATGCTAATTGTACCTCTGTAGCAAAACAATCTTATTATCATGTTAATTAGTGGGAGGGCTGTTGAAGTTTTCCACTTCATTACCTACTAATTTCAAGATAAATGAATCCACAGGTTACTAAGTAAATAAGGTCACCTATCAAGCAGTTGTAAACGTGTTTGTAAACAGGGAGGGGGGAGGCCCAAGGAAACAAACACGTTTGCTTTTCAAATGAGGGGGCTGGTGGAAGAAGAAGGGCTTGGCTTTAGGGTGGAGGTGGGTGTCCCAGGGGTGGCCGGGTCCCTGTATTCATTTGTAATGGGACGGGAACGCTGCTGTCCACCTGGTTTCCCAGTGGGGCATTTCCTCCAACGCTCAAAGGGCCCTTTGTGGCCCTGTTCCTTCTTCGCCTTACGGACTCCTACTCGCTTTTGTAGAGAAAGCCAAAAGCAAGGTTTACACTGGGCTTGGGCTTGGACCACTTTGAAAGGGGGAAGCTAGTGGGGGGTTGGATCGCAAATCACTGCTCTTCATGGCTTCCCACCCTTATCCCCTGAGGGTTGGGGGTGGGGGGCAGAGGGGCCGCTGGATTTTTCCTAGTTCCTTTGGATTAAGTAGAAGAATTTAGTTATGAGAAAATTAAGCCTGCCAAAAGCAGATTTTTGAGCAGATCTCATTAAGGAGGAAGGGAAAAGAAAGGAATAAAAGAAAAGGCTAAGAAACTTTTGCCTAGGACACCAAACTTCAAACAAAAGAGTGTTTGGGAATTGCTTTCGTTTTACCCTTTTATCCGTGTCTTTAAAGGAGGTCACGGCATACAACGCAAGGTATTGTTTTGCCTTCTAAACTGCTATTGATACTGGTACTTGAAAAAAAAAAAAAAAAAAAGTAAAGAAATGGAAAGTTTTCTGCTTTCAGCCATCAGGAGCGTCCCTTCTGGAATCTTCGGAGCCTTCTATTCTGTTCCTGTATCTTCCCTCACCGCCCACCAGTCTAACAGGCATCTGCAACACTGAATTCTCCCTTCTCTTTTTTTTTAATTAAGATAATAAATTGGTCTTAAATTATCCCTGAAATCAGACCAGTGTTGATTACAATGGGGCTCAAGCTGTGACAGTTCAAGATGATGTTATTTTTATTCCTTTTCAACGAGATCTTAATCTCTCCCTGCCTGTAAACAAATTGTCACTGTAACCTTGTCCTCTAATCTCCCCCCAGTCGAAGAATTTCAAAAGCACTGGGACATAACAGATCAAGCCAAAGATTTCCGCAGCGCTTCAGGTGGCTGGGCTGGGCCTCATGGGGAACCCACCAGCTGGGGCCCTAAACGTATAGGGAGAACGAATGACCGTCTCTCAGGAAACCTTCGAGAGCAAAATGAGCTGTATTGTTAGAGTCCTACCAATGCAAGTCACTGCGCTAGGGGAGGACAGGGTCCCTTTCAAAAGGAATGAGGAGGCTTTTGGTAAGAGCCCTCCCCAACCGTTCCACAGTATCACTGAGTGAGGGTCCACTTGGACATGTTCTATCCTGCCTTCAGTGGGATTCAGCCCCGTCACCCAGGAGCGGTGGGATGAAAGTTTCCTAGGGAGGAGGCTCGGAGATTCTCTTCCAAAGCATCATCTGACCCCGAGAGAGCCCAGTGGTCCTCAGACATTTTCAGGCATCCTCTCCTTTGCTCCAGTCTTGTCTCCATGCAGCACTCCTCAGCGGACTGGATTTTAAAAACAACACAGTGAACAGAGTATTGGGGTGCACACCTGTAATCTGAGCCCTTTGGCAAGCTGAGGCAAGAGGGTACCAAGTTTGAAATCGGGCCTGGGCAACTCAATATCATATCTCAGAATAAAAAAGGGGATTTGGTACCGGAGATGGAACTCAAGGAATTTGGTTCAATTCCCAGCACTGGAGAGAAAAGTAAATTTTTTAAAAAGTTAATTAATTAATTGGACCCTCGGACTTTAACAGTGATTTTTCTCTTCAGTTACTAAGAGGTCAACTACAAATCAGGCAATTCACACCAGGTAAGTTAAACTGAGTTTTCCTGACCTATAACAAACATGTTTTCTAAAATTTTCTCAGGCTAGCACTCTGGCTTGAAAAGACAAGAACTCCATCCAACAAGGACTTTCCCCAAAATGTTAAATGAGAAAAATCCAACGACCTTCTTTATGGGCTGCTACCCAAAGCAGATGAGCTGATTAATGTAGGTAAAATGTGAAAGGTCATCTCTGGCAAATCACAAATAAATAAAAGAAAGCCATTCAGGAAATGAGAACTACCAACCCCTACAGAATACACCAGCACCTGAACTTGAGCGCCATGTCCACAGAGGGAGTGCAGGTTTGAAGAAGCTCCTTCTCATTGGATGCCGGGGGGAGAAAGTGCTTGGCTATGACCAGGTGTGCTAAGAAGACCCGTCCTGTAGGTCGGACTTTCTTCCTGGGTCAAGCCACTTTCTTCCTTCAATTACTCCAGAGACTTTTTTTTTCCTCTTTAAGAAAAACTGGCTTTTATAATATTAGGTGATGTTTAAGTACCTGCTGGGTATTAGTCTGCTTAATTTTATTTTTCATTAAGTCAAAGGATTTGCACATAATTGGTTTCCCTCCAGGCTCGGATACGCACCTGTGGTTAGCAGCCACAGTTGGGATAGAACGCCAGACAAAGGTGGCTTTGCTTCTTTTCCTTTCTTCTTTTTTTAAGTGACATTTGCAGGCTTACCCCAAGTCTTTGGTTTACTTTGTTTTTCTGACAGTAAATTTTATTGCACTTTTTCTGAATGTCATAGCAATATATTCGTTCAAGAAAGTTTGCCCAAACTATAGGTGTATTTCTGATTATTCATTAAATACTTAAAATTTACAAGAATCTTGTAAAGCTTATGCCTTTCCAGCATGTGCCACTTAATTTTCATAACAATTCTGTGATGTAAGCAATTCACACAAGACCACAGAATTATGAGACTTGAAGGCAGATCTGTGTTTCTTTACAGGTTCTAGTTTATATGCCTGAATGCCATGTGATCAGTGGACAGATGAGCAAGGAGTTATACTACAGGAAAATCAAAACCAACACGTAAGGGCTGGCAGTGTAGCTCAGTGGACTAAGTGATTACTTAGGTAAGTGCAGGGGCCAGGGTTCGATCCCTAGTTCTGCATGCTGCACCGGCTCCCCCGCACCACACACACACAATGGAGTCTGGGTGTGGAGGTGCACACCTGTAATCCCAGCACTAGTAAAGCAGAAATCAGGAGGATTACTACCAGTCTGAGCTGCGTAGTGAGAACCTTCGCATACACATTTTAAAAACCAACATATATACCATTTATCAACTAAGTTAAGAATTATTTACTACTAAGATGCAGTACATTGGAGTATGTAGTTGAGGCAGACTGGTCAATATCATAAGTTTTATGTCAAACATGTGTTAAAATTCTGGTCTCAACACTCATAAAGTGATGACTTCTTTATCAGAATAAGAACTTGGCAAGTTATCATCTGTGTTCTTTGTTTCTTTATGTTTCATAAGATATCCAACTCATAGAATGTATAAAAATCATTTTCCACAGTAACACTATAAACCATTGCACACACTGCAGCAACATATACATTATGTATACACAAACATGTTACAAAAGTAGAACTCTGTCATATATAGCATAATCTGATAATATCACTTAAGATATTTTACTTGTACTACTTTAGATGCACATTATAATTCAATACATGTGCGCCGCATGATGATCAAATTGAGCAGTTAACGTTTCCTTTTTTTAAATTTTTGATTAAAATGTGCTAATTATACATATTGTACCATAACACTTTAAAATTATTATGGCCTGCATACTTTCTATTTCACTGGATTTTTAATAGAAATGTATTTTACCCTATTAGAGTTTCACCATAATTTAATTTAACTATCTTTTATTTTTGCACACTTAACTAATTTCACAATTTTGTTGATTGGAGTCAAATTTTAATTTAACTCCTAGTATGAATCAGCAAAAATCAATTATTTTATGCCTCAGGAAAAAAATCATTGAATAAAAATATGTGCTTATTGGATTTTTAAAGTTTTCTGCAAATTTGACCAAATATTCTTCTAAAAAACTGTAAATTTATATTTTAGTAATGAAAAAAATGATGCTTTTGTTGCCTTGAGCAATAAAAAACTGTCAATTTAATGTGTAAAAATAATTTTTGATAATTTTTCAAATATAAATAATTTTGTCTGTTATTGAAAAACTTTTATTAGCTAATTACATAAATTTTCCCAGTTGTCAGTTTATGTCTCCACTTTCTTTTGGTTTATTTACTAGATGTATTTTTAAATTTTAATTAGTCAAAAAATTGTTACTTGTGGTGGTTATGAAAACCAAGACCATAAACATTCTAAGAAAGTGCTCTACACTAGGCTACATCCTTAGCCCAGGACCTGCTTTTTAAGAACACAATACAGATTATGGAATTTCAGTTCAGCTGACTTTTAATCAGGCAAATATATCATATGCAAACTTAATACAGTTCGATATGTTTTTATATGTTTCTCTGTATTTTACTAAGAGCTCCAAAGTAGTTATTTACATTTTCCCTAAATTGTTTTTTGATGTTATTGCAATAGTTACTGTTAATTGAGTTACTTGAGTTTGCTATTTATCTAGAACCAAATATATGCATTTGTGGGTTAATATATGTATCATCTCATTTAATTCTCATCTTCGTCACTAATCACTCTCCAAATAGTACAGCAGTCATTGCTAAATCCTTTTCATAAATGAAGACCTGGACTTGCCTGAATACATAAAACATCAAGTAGCAATGCTATGAAGATAAATTCTGGTGTTCTTCTTTAAATTGAAATGAGAAGATGATTGGACTTGGGATTGTAATATTATATAGTGTTTTTATTACTAGGAAATGATAGGCATAAATAAAGGGAGACATAGTTCAAAATAGTTGGAAGAAGAGGTGGATATATGAAAGGATGGATGGATGGAAGAATGGGTGGATAGATGAGTAGGGAGCATATCAACCTGCCAAACCAGCTTTTTCGGCTCGGTAGACCATTAGTCTCATTTAACCTATAGCCGTTTCACAGCTCTACAGCCTCCAGAAGTACTGCCACAGAAAGCATAGAGTCAAAGTCCCTGGGATGGATGAGAGACCCCATAACTCCTGAGAACAACAATTTATGCTGTTATGCCAAAGTCAGTCTGCTAGTACTTCGGGCGTTCTGAGGAGGTGAAGAGCCAGCGCTTACAAGTCTACTTGCATGTATCCGAATCACAGCTTCCTAGCTGTGTGGGATGCACACTGCTACCTTGTCTCTCTTTGCCTTGGTTCCAGCATTTGTAGGGTGAGATTTATACCACTGAAAGCTCAGAGAAGAAGCTTATAGTGAAGGCTACTAAACAGGCTGAGGCAAGGTGATCATCTGATCCAAGGAGCAAAGAACTAGTGTGACACTGTGGGACCCACTGTGTGGTTCATGTGTTAAATTTATGATTTTTGTACTTGTCAAGATTAAAGCCTAAAAATTACTCATTCCAAATCTGAAAAAAAAATGTATTGGATACTTTTTATTTTTTTTAATACTTCTAAGTAGATTTTTTGTAATGTCTATGTCTTTCTGGAAAATATAAACTTAATAAGTTATTCAACTTCCTTATAAGCCTCTAAGCACAACTGTCAAACAGCTCAGTGTACAAGTGTGGGGGGGTACATAGAACAGACGCAATCCTAAATTACATAATACTGAAAAAGCAGATAATGACCATACGGGCAGTGTGATAGGTGGCCACATGTTTATACAACAGGAGACTTTGTTTAGAGAATCCTTGAGACCATGCACAGAGAAATGCCCTCCTTTATCTCATCTCATGGAACCCCCACTGTCACAGCACAAAGAGTGTAGCCAGTACAGTCAGGAGGCAAATGAGACACCCACACAGGAGAACATGGCCCCTGATAACTACAGTTGGAAGTTTACAGTAGAGTAACGTCCTATCTCAAGATAAGTATGGTCTCAGGGTGATTCCTATTTTTCTTCTCGGATTTCTGAAATCTTTTCCTCTCAAACGTAATCAACATTTTGCTCCTTCCACCCACCTTACCATCGCCACTATTCCAAACAAATGCCTAGGAGCTTTGATAATAGAAAAATGATTGCACTGGGGAGAGAATGGGCGACAAGTCAATTTACGCTAAGCTGAGAATTAAATGGAGAAAGTTACAATGTTCCTAGTAAGTGATTTATTAAAAAAGAAACAATCATTTAACAGCTTCACAAAGATAACACCAGAAGATGTTACAAAAAACAATTAATCCATGTCTTATAAAAAACTGATTCCTCTTTGGTACGTCATAGGCGACCAATTGCAAATAGGCACTAAAACCTTCCAGCCACTCAAGTCACAGACAAAGGGAAGGAAGGTTGTTGGGTGCAGTTTAGCTACAGATACACCTATGTTTATTGAAGCATGAAAAGAGCTATCAAAGAAAAAGACAATTTTAACAAAGGATCATGCGTATTCTCTTGGGAAGAAAAGTATAGTGCTATAAAAGTCAAATGACACAGTGTACAGTGCCACTCAAACGCAGATACTTAGAACACGACGCTATGTCTATTAATGGAGTAGGGAACAGAAACACTCAGGTTAACATGCAGCAGTGTTGTGTGAAATTTCAGAGAACTGGATGTGCAAACAAGCTGCTTTGGGATGATGGAAAAATATGAGCTCATTAGTACCAAGTTTGTTATTTGTTCTATAACAGAAAAGTAAATCACGATACATTAATGGAGTTAGTGCTGTTTTAATGTGCAGAGGGACACAATGAAATGTTTATTAGGGAAGTATGATACTGTACTGGTGATATGGCATCAACATCCTGCTCAGGTACAACAGCCAATCACGTGACCTGGTGGAACGTTCTTATAATGATGTGATAAAATTTGACTCTGATATTGTAAAATATGTTTATGGCAAGCCTGTTGGGATATTTTTATGCAATGTTATTAGAGCAGGTGCCTAAACCTATTATATTTTGTAGTCCAATTTTGAAGGAATTTTTAAAATGTCAAATTCCTAATACAGAGTTTGAATGGGGAAATGATCGTGTCGCTGTGCACTCCACCTCTGAGATCTTCTCTCCTGGGACTTGGTACCAAATTGCTGTCTAAAAGCAGAGTCTAAAAGGAAACTTAATCCGTTATTACAGTGTTGCTGGCCACAAAGAGAACTTTCTCATGGATCAGTGGGGATTTTAAAGGCAAGAATTACTACAAGTGTAAGGATCTCACTCAGGGTCTCACCTCCAAGAACAGAATAGACATATTTTCTTCTTCCTGAAGTTGGTCACTTATCCTTTCTGACTTACGATTTCATGGCCCCATTATCATGTTTTTGTGGAAAGTAATGTATGTCTACTAGAGACAAACATCCAGGAAATCTAATGGCAATGTTTAGGAAGGAAAGCAACTGACAGTAGGACTGGGCATAAATTTCTTCTCATCCAGAGTAGCTAGCTTGAGTTGCTCAAGAGTAAATGTCGTTAATTCATGCTTTCTTTTTGGGGGGTAGGGCCATTCAGCATAAGTAATTGTGCTTTATGGCATAATGCATGATGAATGTGTGCCTGGTACACTGTGCAAGGTGATAGGTTCATAGGCATTCAAATTTTTCTTAATTTTAGACTAAAGTAAGCATAACATGAAGTTTTTTCTAAAATGTTTTCCTAAGATTACTAAGCGTGGGGGAATGTTTCCTATATATATTAAAATCTAATAAATGTAGAAAGTATGGTAAGCAGTACTCATTATAATACTAATTCATTTGCAGTAGCCACTGGATGTTCTGAAAAAAATCCTGTGGCAAAAACTAGTTGCATAAATAGAGATTAATTTACAACTATTTTGATCATATAATCTGCATTTTTACCTAATACCTAGCATATGCTGCGATTCAGAGAAAATCATAGAGTCCTTATATACATTTATAATAACTGTTTAGAAAGAAAGCATTTCAAGGATTATGACTCAATTAAAGAATTAGTCATATAATTGGTAGTACTGAGTAAGTATATTAATAGTACTGATTTAGTAATAATAATTTGTAAGATGGAGAAGCTTATCCATATTCAAATGTCTCTTCAGGACCATTTATTTTTCAATAGAAATTTGTAACCCTTCTTTTCACTAAAAGCATTTTATCAAACAAATTTCATTAATTTTATTCCCACGAGATAAAATTCTCAAAAAAAAATTTCTGTAATCAAACCTAAATTAATTAAGATCTTTTGGGGATTGAAATTCCAACTAATCAAACTTTCCAAAAGAAAATTAAGCAGAAAATTCTTGCTTCAACTTCCATTACTGAAAGACTTTCTTACGTGCACGGGCATGTTTGCTTCATTTTACTATAGATTGCCTGTGATCATAATTAGTTTTCTTCTAATGCTAGATCTTTTATGTAACAGCTCTAAACTGTCAGCATATCGTCATCCTCCAGATAGAGTGGAAGCAGAAAACTACAGGATGTGCAGGAGGTTGGACTGCACTGCTAAGAAGCTTGGCTTTTGTTGGCCTCATTGGGTGCAAGCCCATCATGGTCATGTGCACACATCCGACGCCAGCGTGAGGGTTCTGCTGCCCTGCCCTCTTCCAGAACAGAGAGTAGAGATAGTTTCTTCCTGAAGGGCCTTCTCAGTTCATTGTGGTCTAACTTATTGGATTTTTAAATTTGTTTCTATTTTTCAATTTGTTTCAATATTTTATATATATATATATATATATATATATATATATATATATATATATATAATGAGTCCACATAATAGAAAGCAAAGCTTTCTCTTTAGTTGACCTTTCTTACATTGCACAACATAAACATCAGAATATAGAGGTAATAACATTTAAGGTGTTATACTGTCAATCAGCTTTATGTTGCAAAACAGAAAACAAAAACACCTTTCAGTATATGTTTATTCATGTGCAAAATAGGAAAGAAATACGCAGAACAATTATAATCCTCATCTCTGTAATTGGTCACAGACTTGCAGCTGGTACTTATAACTGCCTTTCTCTACTCTTCTGCATTTCCTCAGCTTTCAACAGTTACCTCAAGTCTGGTTGCCTCAGGTCTCAGGTCTGAGTCTTCCTTCTACCCTTGGTGGGCTCAGTTTGTAAGTTTGAATTCTTCTCAATACATCATGCTGTCTGGATTGAGTTATTGTAGTTTCCCACTGACCTAGGAGGACTAGAATGGATCTTTTTCATTATAAAAATGCTACTTCTTGACTGTACCAAGGAGGAGTATTCCAATTGCTTCTTGAGAGTTTAATCAATTATTGGGGAAAAAAACCCCAAAACAAAACATTGCATCACTATTTTAGCTTGTTGCCTCAGAGGCATGAGAAGCCCAAAATGTAAAGAAGTCTTAGCTAAGATCTCTTCACTTGATGGAATCATTGACCATTGTTAAAGTCACCTTCCCCACTGAGGAGTTAAGACTTCTAGACCAGCAGAACATAAAATCAAGAAAGTATTGTGCTATTGAGTCATTAGTGATAAGGCTTAGTGGTAACATTTGCACTTCCACCCCATGATTTCTGGATGCATAAATTAGGGCAATGGAGTAAACACTGCTATATACTGAAGCTGACACTGATATATTTAGCCTTCTGCATAACCTTGCCACGTCCCTGCAAGGTACTAGCACTCAGCTTGCAATGCAACTGCACGTTTTAGGGTACTTCATTATTATTTTAATCTAGCTACTGCCGAGTAGTGGGGAACACTTGGAAACCAGAGAACTCCATTAGTATGAGCCCATTGCTACTTTTATTTAATTATGCAATCCATTTCTCTATCAGAAGCATTGGGTAAAATACCCTAATGATGGATGAGACATTCTGATTGTCATTTTGGCAGGAACATTACATACAAGGGAAGCAAATTCATACTCAATCTAAGTGTCTATTCCTGGAAAAACAAAGTGCTTCTCTGTTCAGGATGGAAGACTAAGGACTCATGGAGAATTCAGTTTCAGCCTCTGTTGATTTAGATTGGGAATTCTGAATTGAATGGAGCCAGGTCAGCCTTGCTGAGTACAGCTGCATATTGCTACACCCATGCATAATCCCCTCTCTTACTCCCGTGACCCCTGTCCAGTTACTCTTTTCCCATTGCTGGGACAAAGTACCCAACACACAAAATGAAGGAAGGAAAGGTTTATTTAGCTCACAGTTAGTGGAGGTTTCAGTCCATACTCAGCTGGCTCCAAGGCAGAGTGGTGCATGGTACAGAGAAGCCATTTATGGCAGAGGAAAAGGGCAAAGAGCAAAGGGGGCAGCAGCAGCTCCCACAGCTAGCCGGCCTCCCTCCCGCCTTGCACTGCACTGCAGATTACCCACCCCAGGGCCAGGGTACAACACTCACACCCACAGAAATATATCACAAATTCTAGAAACTGCCTCAGAACTTCCCCAAGCTTTGGGAAGACAACCACACACAAAGCATAACAACCCCACTTTGTACATGAGCCCATTGGTCAAAGGTATGAATGCCAGAGGAAAGAGACTGACTTCTGTGGACAGAGCACTCACCCAATTTACTTGATTCCTAGAGCCTACCTTGGCTGAGGTCACCTTTCATTAATACTTGTGTTGGCCAGATACTTCCACATCATTTTTCCTTGTTGACAGATCTAATTCCACATCTCTTCCCAAAGTATCTTTGACACTAATTGTCCAATCATGATCCTTCTATGTCCCTGATCGCCAAAGCAGATCATTTTTCTTTATAGAGCTTCAGTTGGCACATCTGGCTATTATTTTCTCCCAAGTGAGGTGTATGACCAGGTACACAGCCCAAAGGTCCTGCCCATTATCAAGGTTTTCGGTCACCATTGTCCTTCAAAGGTGTCCAGAAAGAGGCTGTGGTGCTCCAGCCATCCACATGTAAGTACTAGCTACATAATGTGCACAGATCTGTAGACCAGGCCCTAGTCTTCTTTTCCACTGGTAATTGATCACCATGGATACCCAATGAAAACACAGGGATGGGATGAGAGATAGGATGCAGTAAAGTCAGGGCAAAGGGGCCGGGGAGATAGCTCAGTAGAATAAGTGCTTGCCTGGCAAGCACAAGGGCCTGAG